>JBBPDI010000032.1:5675901-5690842 GCA_037974545.1 Cucumis variabilis | reverse complement strand
GTATCTTCCTTAACTACATTTTGGGCCCAAATTTGTATTTCAATTAGTTATTTGATTATTTAATAAAGGACTTCATTTTTTTTACATATTTTACTATTTTCTTGTTTTAAAAATAAAAAAGTTTATGTTTATCTAAATGGTAATGACTCCAGCTTAGTAGAAAAGTTTGGGTCGTTACATTCGTATCCAATTAATCGGTGCAGTTTTGAAATTTTCATTGTGTGCCTGTGGACTTTTTTCATTTTCGAAATTGTTCTCTACCATATAAATATTTTGCCACTTTGTTATAGCCTTAAAAAATACAACAACTAGCAGGCGACTCATAGGCAGTGGCTTGGTTAAGGGAATCCACCGAAGTCGTAGCAGAAGCAAGTCTTCATGGGACAATTGTCACTGCTTATGGACCCGAACTTGGGGGATCTATCCATGACTAGGATGAAGCTTGAGTGAAACTAAGTGGAGGTCCGAACTGACTGATGTTGAAGAATCAGCGAATGAGTTGTGGTTTGGGGCGAAATGCCACTCGAACCTAGAGCTAGCTGGTTCTCCCCAAAATGCGTTGAGATGTGACTGGACATAATTTAAATGTTCCAATCTCTACCAACAAACTCAAAATATATTTCTGCCATACAAAACGTGTATGATTTTTTTTATTAAAAAAATAAAAGCATGAATAAAATAAATCTACAACTGGTATACAATTACATTGTATTGATTTTTATTTTTCTAGATAAAAAAAATATATATATTTACTATTTTTTTTAGAGATGAAAGGTTGGATTTTTAACTGTAACCCAGAAAATGTAATTATTATTTGGGAAAAGAATATAAAAAGTAAAAAGATAGAGAAACTCAATTATTGATTTCTATATTTGGATGACTGAAGTAGATAATCACTAATATTTTAATTTTAATTAAAAATTAGATAATCAATTGATATTTTATAAAAAAATAAAAAAAATTAGTTTAATTTCAAGATTTTGATTATCATCATTTGGACACATTGTGATTCTATTTCACATTTTCAACTCATATATGCTAGATGCAATTTTTTAGTACCTCATATTTGAGATATTTTGTGATTCATTGATGTGTTTTTTCTTTTTCTTCCAATTATTTTTGTGATACATTTTATCTGCAATTTTGTAGAGTTTATTTGATACATGTGTTGTAATTATTTATTTTTCTAGTTTATTTTATCTTATTATAGATGTTAACATCAATATGTTCGTATTTTTTAATCTACCCAATGTCATTATTATGATTTGCTTCAAGATTCCAATTTTAAAAAATTAATAATAAAAGGTGGAGAATCAGAAGAAAATGCAAGAGATTTAAATTTTGGAAAAAAAATAACAATTAGTTTTAAATTTGAGTTTATTTGACTTAAATGATATTTTGGTTAGTTATTAGTTTAGTTAATATATGATGAATATAAAGCTTAATAATAAAAAATATGAAATTCACATCATCATTTCTTAAATAGTTAACGAAATTACAATGGGAAAGACTAAATTGATTTTTTTTTTACAAAAATTACACTTTTAAAAATTGAAGGGCTAAAATAAAATAAATACAAAGTTCACAAAATAGAATTTTAACTCATACAAAATCTTAGAATTCAATCGCATCATATTAAATGCACGTTTTTTTTTTCTTTTATCTTTGAAAAGCATATTTGAGATAGCAAAAATGGTAAAAGTGAGACAACAAACAATACATAAGAAAAGTCCATAAATATTATATTCATATTCCATGAATTCATGTAAGTATTTTGTTTTCTATTATTCTTTTAAAAAATACTCATAAATTAATACATGAAAAAAAAAAACTATAATTTTAATCTATTCGAAGTTAGTTCAATTTTAGTTATTCTATTTTAAGGTTAGTTCAATCAATTTCAGTATATGTACTTTCACTAAATTTTTTGCAATTAATTTTACAAAAAAGTCTATCTATCTATATATATTAACGATAAACTATATAAACCAAAGAAACTACCATCAAACATTCTCATAAAAAATAATTGAGATGTTAACAAATTTGCTCATGAAAATAATATTAAAAATATTTGAAAGAAGTATCGTTATTTTATTTAATGGATGAAAACTAATTTTGCTTTTAAAATTTCATACATTAGGATTAGAATTAGGACATAAAAGTTTAATAGTAAAAGAATGAGTTTAGAATTAGAGTTTATAAAACTAAATGGTAATTTTACACTAGTCTAGCTACTGATATTAATATTAATGTTTATATATATAAAACATAGAATTAAAAAAGCTATGAACATATGCTAAATTCGTTCGTGTCTTCATCCCAAAAAAATAAAATTAAAATAAATGGCTCCAAAATATCATTTTAAACATGAATAAATGTAAAATTAAATCAATTGATAAACGAAAACGTGGAAAAGTTAATCTATAAAGGCAACGACTAGTTGATCTATAAAAGGCAAAGAAGAGTCGTTTTTTCAATGTCCAAATACCAACTACCTTTATTCAATATTCTCCCCAGTAATACTATGCAATCGCCGCCATCCCCACCGTGTACGGTGGTTCTCAGCCCCTGCGCCGCCAGTAAGATCCTCCGCCGGCGATGTGTCGATAAGTGTATTTTAGCACCATATTTTCCTCCGACTGACCCTTTCAAGTTTGCCGCCGTCCAAAGAATATACGGAGCCGGCAACGTCATCAAGTTCGTGCAGGTAAACACATATGTCTAGAAACAATTTAGAATTCAATTTTATTTATTCATGTTTTTCTTTCTCTTAAGTTCATTCAAATAAAAATATTAACTCATAATTTGTCAAGCGATAAATTCTCTCTTTTTTAAATTTTTCTAAAAATGTTTTTTTACTATGATACTCTTAGAGTTGCGAGAGTGCAACGTAAGATGTCCTCAAGTATTACAATAATAAAAACATGGTCATACTTATGACCGATCAAAGGACATATATGGAAAATAAAACATTTACAAACTTGGAAAAATTTACTATGTAACATATTTTGTAAAGGAAAATTTGATTTTTTTTTACCATGTCAAAAGAAGTTCGAGATAAATGGAAAAAATTTAAAACAACATATCATTGCTGTACAAAATAAAAAAGAATAGCATACTAATTATGTAAAAATATAATACTGCAAATAATTATATAGAAATTGTCAGAGGATCAGAGAGCGGATGCTGCGAGCAGTCTGATATACGAAGCGAATGCGAGAATTCGAGATCCAGTCTATGGGTGCACTGGTTCAACTTCAAAATAAAGTGAGGGAGCTGCATGCACAATTAGCTGTGGCAAAGGCTGAGGTTCATAAGTTGCAGCAATTTCAACATCCAAATTTGTTAGCCCTACCAAGAAGTGAATTTCAAGAACAACAAAATTATTGCATCTTCATCCAACTACAAAACTTTCCTTTTCCTGATTTTACCTCTGATCTTCCACATATATAACAACAAATCTTTCCACATTGTTTGGGATATTCTTCATGCTCTTCGTAATCATCTTCTCTTCCTTTCCATATTCATATTTTTCATAGTTAAAATCAAATCTCTACCTATGCCAATAATTAAGTTTTATGTTGGTTGAGTCAACGCTCATGTTGTCAATGAAGTTTGAGTTTTTTTTTTTTTTTTTTTTTAATTGGGTTAAAAGTACCATTTTTTATTTATACAAATTGAAGCTACTGAATTTGAATTTAAGATCTCTTACTCTCAAGTATATACAAATGTGTCAGTTTGAGTTAAGTTTTTCTTGATATCATTTTGATCCTTTTTTAGAGTGTTTGTTCAATTTTAATCTTCATATTTTTTAAATGTACAATTTAGTCATGTATTTTTTCAATATATATTAAATTTAGCTACCCGAGAATTTAATCTTTATTGAAATTGTTTAAATTATAATAGAAGAAAACATGATATATGTGAATGTGTTATCAAAGCTTATAGAAGAATGTTAATATATATAACAAAAGGTTTTTTTTTAACTAACCAGTTATAAACTAGTAGAGACTTAATTCAAGATTTGTTAAAAGTATGTACTAATTTAAAATCGAACAAAGTTCAAAAGTATAGGATCAAATATGGTAATTAAAAAAATGTTTAAAATAATTTTATTTTATTTTTCTCTTTTTTATATATTAGCAATATCTACAATTCTAATGGAACAAATAATTAAGGTGTTTGATTCTTAATTCAAAAACTATTTTAAAAGAAAAAAATTAATAGAAAACAAATTCTTCTGTATTTTGATTTCAATTTAAAATTGTGAAATTAATTTGAATTCAAAAAGTCAAAGTTTGTGTTTGAATTTGATATTAACAATGTATCTGATATTCATAGTTTCTGACAACAAAAAACAACAACAATTCATTGATTTTAAAAATAAATTGTTTTATCTGATATTCATAGTTTCTGACAACAAAAAACAACAATTCATTGATTTTAAAAATGAATTATTTTAGTGATTATTTTTAGAAATCAATTTAAAAAATAAAGAATTTTCTAAAAATAGTAAATTTTACAAAATATTTACAACATATAACAAATTCTATTACTCATAGTCATTGATTTGCTATAGGTGATAAAAGACTATCATTAATAAATTTTAAAATTTTACTACAATTTATAAATATTTTAATAAAACAAAATAAAATCTAAAATTTTACCATAACTTATAAATATTTTAATTTATTTTACTATTTTAAAAAACACCACAAATAAATCACAAACAAAACCCTACCTAAAGTTTCCTATAAAACAATTAGACTTGACATGTTTAAAATAGTGGGTCACATTTATTTTTTTCGACTCAACAATTTCCTTTTTCGTATAGAAAGGACCCAATAACTTCTTTTTTCTTTTCCTTTTTCTTTTTTCTCTTGGTGTTATTTTCAGCTTTATATACTCCTTGGACAATTATAATAATATAGATTTTTACATAACAAACCATACTTTGACCATATATTTCATAAATATTTTTAGTTAATTTTTATAAATGTCATAAAACATAAAAAAATTTATAGCTAGTGTAATAAAAAGCAAAAGTTCACATAAAGTCGATACAATATTTTTATAATTTTCAGATTTGTTTGAATATTGTGGACCATTCGACATTTCTCTTTCTTTTATTCTTTGTGATCTATTCATCTTCTCTTCCTAGATTTCTTCATCTCTTCTTGAAGATTTTCTTTCTTTTATTTTTCTGTTTAAATCTCCTATTTCATCTTCATTATTTTCGACAAGATTCTTTAAAACTACTTTATCTTCCTCATATTCGAGAATATCAAGATCGCTTAAATATCATTTTGGCATGATCTAAACGATTGTTTACCATGGTTAACATGGTCACTTAAATTTGAAATCTTGTTTCCATCATTTAAAATGAACTAAACGATCGTGTTGACATGATCTAAATGATAGTTTATCATAGTTAACACGATCGTTTAGAATGATCAACACGATTGTTAGATTTAAAGTTTTTAATAATTACTTACATTTGGACTACACGATCACTTACCATAATTAGCATGATCGTAGCGATCATTTTTCATTATCAACACGATCGTTTGCATGCCATAATCAACACGATCGTTTAAATTTGAAGCATTCCTCATCGTTAAAAAATAACTACGCGATCGTGTATCATGACCTAAACGATAGTAGATCATTCATTTAGACTGTAATACATGATCGTTTAGAAGAAGATCACTCCTGCACGTGTGACCGTTTAATCGTGTGTTGATTGGAGCATTTTTTGTATTTCCATTGTGGTCCCGTGGACTTTTTTCGTTTTCATAATTGTTTTATATATTGTAAATATTTTACCGATTTGTTATATTTTTTAGAAAACCTCAATATTTTTTATATTTGTAATTTTTCTAAAGACTTCTAAGGTTAATTTGGGACAAAAAATACTCCTCTTATGGTGGGAAGAGAGAAATAATTGGCATTGAAAAGAAAATTCCATAAACAAACAACCCTTTAATGATGGACATAGAATACATTAATTTACTGAGATTTTATTAATTTGTTTAATTGGAGAGATAAAAGAGTTTTTTTAAAAATAGAAAAAATTGACAAACTATTTACATTCTAATAAACAACATTATTAAAATAAAAAATTTATTACACTTTAATTTTCTATGAAAGGTAAATATGTTGTCAAATGTTCTATTTGACAATTTTCTTAAATAAAATATAGGGGAATGGTAATAGATGGCAAAAAAAAAAAAAACTTACAAAAAATAGGAAAAGACTTGACTGGAAAGAGTTTAATGAATTTTGTAAATAATTTTAATAGTTTGCTAATTTTGAAAATTTCCCACAAAAATTAAATATAAAGATTTTGTTTGAAGCCAAAATATTGAAAATATTGTGTTTACTTATCAACACAATATAGAAATAAAAAATTGACACAATATCGATAAACTTATTTTAGCTTGTCTATTATAAATTATATTGTTTGTTTTGTTGTGAAAACAGGACACAATCATAATACAAAAATCGAGAAAATATAATATTAAAATAATAAATAAATAAATAAATTTTAAAACTAAATAAGAAATTAAAAATCTCAAATTTCTCAACTATCTCACATTTCTTTGGAAAATCATCCAATTGTGTTTTTTTACAAATTCACTAAAGCCCTCTATTGATAGGCAACTCAGCGAGTAGGAGGTGGATTATATAGCCAGAGGCCATGTTAGCTTGACACGTGGTGGATACTAATGGGTAATGTTTGCTTGAGATGTGGCTATGGCCACTAAGCACACACTAATGAGCATTTATTTATATTACTCCCCCTTAGATGCCCATTACATATATGAAATATGTCTTGTTCAAACCTGGAAAAAACCCAATGGAAAAAAATCCTAGTGAAGGAAAAAGAGTACATATTTCATTTATACTTACACAAATAAAATATACTCTCCCTGATGGAAACATCACTTGAGATCTCTGAGTCACTGCATTCCAATGTTGTGTACCAAGTTTTTAAAGGTTGCAGTAGGTGTAGTAATTTTATACATAAGTCTGCTAGGTTATCCTTTGAACAAATTCATTATACTCTAATATCACCATTTTCTTCAAGATCATGAGTGTAGAAAAGCTTCGGTGAGATGTGTTTTGTTTTATCACCTTTAATCTAACCTTCTTTTATTTGAGCTATACATATGCTTTGTTGTCTTCGTATAATGTTGTAGAAAGGAGTTTACTAGAAGATAAACCACATGATTCCTGAATGTGTTCAGTCATCGATCTTAACCATATATACATTCTCAACTAGCCTCATAAATTGCAAAAATTTCAGTATGATTTGAGGATGTGGGTTTTATGGTTTGTTTCACTGATCGCCATGATATAACAGTTTTTTCATATGTGAATAGATAGCCTGTTTGAGATCTAGCTTTGCGTGGGTCAGATAAATATCCAAAATCTATAAAACCAACTAAGTTAAAATTTGATTTATTTGATAAAATAATTTCTTATCAATTGTTCCTCCGCGATAACGAAGTATATGTTTAATTTCATTCCAATGTTTTTTTGTTGAAGAGGAACTGTACCTAGCTAATAAATTTACTGAAAATACAATATCTAGTATTGTGTTATTAGCAAGATACATAAGTGCACCAATTGCACTAAGATATGGTACTTCTGCACCAAGGAGTTCTTCATTATCATCTCGAGGTTAAAATATATCTTTCTTCATATCTAGTGAACGAACTTGTATTGAAATGTTTAATAGACGTGCTTTATCCATATAAAACTATTCAAAACTTTTTTTTTTTTGTATAAGTTGATTGATGAGTAAATATTTCATCTGCTAAATGTTCAATTTGTAAACCAAGGCAAAATTTTGTTTTTTCTAGATCTTTGATCTTGAATTCTTTCTTAAGATAATCTATTGCCTTTGAAAGCTCTTCAGAAGTTCTAATTATATTTAAATCATCAACATATACAGTTATAATAACATATCCTGACTGTGATTTTTTTTATTAAAACACATGGACATATTGGATTATTTTAATATCCTTCTTTCAACAAATATTCACTCATGCGAGTACCATATTTGTCCTGATTATTTCAATCCATATAATGATTTGTGTAACTTTATTGAACATAGTTCCCATAACTTGATTTAGAGGTTTCGAGTATCTTAAATCATTTTGGGACTTTCATATAAATATCATTATCAAGAAATCCATATAAATATGTCATGACTACATCCATAAGATACATGTCTAGATTTTCATACACAGTCAGGTAGATTAAAAATCTTAATGTGATTACATCCACCACCGGAGAATGTCTCCTCGTAATCAATACAAGTCTTTGTGAAAAACTGTGTGCAATTAATCTTGTTTATATCTTGTGAGCTCATTATTTTCATTTCTTTTTTTTTTCACAAATACCCATTTATATCTCATAGGTTTGACACCTTCTGATATTTGAACTCCTAATCCAAAAACTTGACGTTTTAAAAGTGAACTTAATTATGCCTCAATTGCTTCTTTCCATATATACCAATATTTTCTCTGTCGACATTCTTCAACATATTTTAGTTTAGAATCCTTATTTTCGGATATAATATCAAGAGCAACATTATATGCAAAAATGTTGCCAACAACTACATTAGTTCGGTTTCATTTTTTTCTTATCATGACATAGTTTATCGAGATCTTATTATTATCCTCATTTGTTTTATTTTCTTCAACAGTTCTGTCAGAAGGCAAAATTTGGATCTCTTCTGGAATATACACATCCTTAATAAAGCTATTGACTCGATTTATTTTTCGAGGATTTTTATCTTGGAACCTACTAGTCTAGCTACCACACTTCTGGCGTTTTCCAGATTCATTAATGACAACACGTTGTGTTGGGATATGAATATTTGATGGGATATTTGCAGTTGCTATATGTGATTTAATTACTTTCTTTGCAAACGAATTCTTTTCTGAACTTCAAGTTCACATTGATCTATACGAGGATCTAAATGAGACAATAATGATACATTTCATATAATTTCTTTTTCCAACTTCTTAATTCCTCTCTCTAATGTTGGAAAATTTGTCTCATTAAAATGACAATCATCAAATCGTGCAGTAAATACATCACTCATCAGGGGTTCAAGATATTTAATAATTGATGGGGAATCAAATCCAACTTATATTGCTAGCCTCCTTTGAGAACCCATTTGAGTACCTTGTGATGGAGCAATTGGAACACATACTACACATCGAAAATTCTCAAATGAGAAATATTTGGTTCATGGCCATATCTTAATTTTGTAATGACGAGTACTTGTGATAAGCTGCTGGCCTAATACACACAAGTGATGCAACATGCAAAATAGCATGTCCCCATACACATGTAAGGAGTTTAGCATAAGCAAGGGTCTAGCAATTAATTGCAAACTTTTTATAAATGATTCTACTAGCCCATTTTATGTATGAACATGAGTTAGAAGATGTTCAACAGTTATCCCATTAGACTTACAATAATAATTTTTATTTTTTTACTTTAGAATGTTTGTTCAATTTTAGTCTTCATATTTTTAAATGTACAATTTAGTCATGTATTTTTTCACTATATATTAAATTTAGCTATTTGAAAATTTAATTTTTATTAAAATTGGTTAAATTATAATAGAAGAAAGTATAATATATGCGAATGTGTTATCAAAGTTTATAGTGAAAATGTTAATACATATATAACAAAAGTTTTTTTTTTTAACTAAACAATAAGTTTTAAACTAGGAGAGACTAAATTTAAGATTTGTTAAAAGCATGAACTAACTTAAAATCAAACAAAGTCTAAAAGTATTTGATCAAATAAGATATTTAAAAAAAATGTTTAAAATACATTTTTTAGAAGAAAGTTTCTCTCTTTTATATATTAGCAATGTCTACAATTCTAATAGAAGAAATAAGTAAGGTTGGTTTGATTCTTAATTCAAACATTGTTTTAAAAAAACAAAAATATAATAGAAAACAAATTCTTCTTATTTTGGTTTCAGTTTAAAATTGTGAAATTAATTCGAATTCAAAAGTCAAAGTTTGTGTTTGACTATGAATTTGAAAATACAATAATAATTCTCATATTCATAGTTTTTAAAAACAAAAAACAACAGTTTTATTTATTGATTTTAAAAATGAATTATTTTAGTGATTATTTTTAGAAATCATTTTTAAAAACAAGTATATTAGGTACGTTTTAATTGTTTTTCTTACATATTCTTTTAGAAAAAAATATATAAAAAGAAATTTTTTAAAAATAATAGATTTTACAAAATATTTACAACCTATAGCAAATTCTATCACTGATAGTTATTGTTATGTTATAGCAATAGAAGACTATCAGTGGTAGAATTCAAAATTTTGCTATAACTTATAAATTTTTTTAATTTTTTTTACTATTTTTAAAAATATCCCTAAAAAAAATCACGAACCAAACTCTACCTCAAATTTGCTACAAAACAAAATTACTAGACTTGACATGTCTGAAATAGTGGGTTAGATTTATTCTTTTCCTTGTCAGTTGACTCAATAATTTCTTTTTTCTTTTTTTCTTTTTTATCTTGTGTTATTTTCATGCTTTCTTATTAATGATATACATACCCGTTGGACAATTATAACGACAGAGATTTTTACCTAACAAATCATTCTTTGATCATATATTTCAACAAAAAAAAAAATTACTACGACCCATATAACAAAAAGCAAAAGCTCTTGGTACAATATTTTTATAATTTTCTTATTTGCTCTTGAATATTGCGGACAATTCAACATTTCTCTTTCTGTTTAAATCTCCTATTTCATCTTCAATGTTTTCGACAAGATCTTTTTAAGCTACTTCATCTTCCACATATTTGAGAATATCAAGATCGTTTAAATATAATTTTGACATGATCTAAACGATTGTTTACCATTGTCAACACGATTGTTTACCATGGTTAACATGATCATTTAAGTTTGAAGCATTTTTCCCATCGTTTAAAATGAACTAAACGATCATGTTGACATGATCTAAATGATTTCTTACCATAGTTAACATGATCATTTTTTATGATTAACACGATCGTTTGCCATGATCAACACGATCGTTTAAATTTGAAATTTTTTCTCCATCGTTAAAAAATAACTACACGATTGTGTATTATAACCTAAACGATAGTGGATCATTCATCTAGACTAAAGTACATGATCGTTTAGAGAAAGATTACTCGTGTGCGCGTATGGTTATTTAACCGTGTGTTGACTGAGACATTTTTAGTATTTTCCATTGTAGGCCTGTGGACTTTTTTTGTTTTCAGAATTGTTTTATACAATGTATATATTTTATCAATTTGTTATATTTTTTTAAAAATCCCAATATTTTTTATATTTGCAATTTTTCTACAAAGACTTATAGGGTTAATTTGAGACAAAAATACTCCTCTTATGGTGGGAAGAGAGAAATTGGCATTGAAATTAAAGAAAATTCCATATACAAAGCATCCTCGATTATGGAGAGAAAATATATTTATTTGTTGAGATTTTATTACTTTGTTTAATTGGAGAGATAAAGTGCATTTATTGGTTGAAATTTAAAAATATAGATTTTTACAAAATAGAAAAAATTGACAAACTATTTACACTCCAAAGAACAAAGCTATTTAAAAATAAAAATTATTACACTTGAATTTTCTATGAAGTGTAAATATTTTGTCAAATGTTTTATTTTTGATAATTTTTCTAGATAAAATGTAGGAAAATTGTTATAGATAGAAAAAAAGTAATTATTTAAAAAAGGAGTATTTTTAAAAATAACAAAATAAATTAAAATATTTACAAGTTATAGCACAATTTTGAATTCTATCACTATAGCATATTAATGATAGAATTTGTTATAGGTTGTAAATATTTTGTAAAATTTACTATTTACAAAAATTTTCTTTTAAAAATATAGAAAAAAACTTACTAGAGAATTAAATGAATTTTGTTATAATTTATAAATAGTTTTAATATATTTTACTATTTTTGAAAATGTCCTAAAAAAATTAAATATGGAAGATTGTGTTTGAAGTCAAAATATTGTGTTTACCGATTGAAATACAACACATTATACAAATAAAAAATTGACATAATATTAATCGTAAATCTAAGATATATATATATCCTCACGGTATCCAATATATATGTCATTATAATGCAATTTTTATATAATAACATGTCTCACCACTTATTTTAGCTTTGTCTATAATAATTCATATTGTTTGTTTTATTATTATTATTATTATTAATTTATGGTATTATCTCATATATATCATAGTCAAGTTAATTTCGTGGTTACGTTTAGATGTTCAAACGGAAGATGTCACATTAATTAGTCTCATTATGTAGTATGCATACCTTTACCTATTTTGCAAATATATATCTTATATATTATAGGCTACAAATTAGATCAACTTAATTATTTAAAAAAAGAAAGCAAACAAATTAAAATTTGTGAAATTCTACCGAGTTATATGATTCTGCATACTTTTTCATATATACTCAAATATATATCTTATATTATATGCTAAAAATTAGATGAACTTATTTAAAGAAAGCAAACAGAATTTGTGAAACTCAATTTTTTATACTAGGGCTCGAAATGTGTCAATAATTTTTTCTCCTTCAATATATACACATATATTCTAGTGCATAATTGGTATGTAGTGTAGGGAAAACGGTATGAATTTACAATATACAATATAATATCATATACTGAATATAATTAAATAACAGTATATATGAAAACAACAATGGTAGATCGTATTATTTGTAATTGAAAAATGTATGTATGATAATACATCCAAATTCGCCGTCCATCCATTTTCAACGTTAGACTTGATTGACCAGATATATATGGATTATTTGAAATAAACAGGAATATATATGGATTATTGAACATATATGAATAATAAAAGTTAGTATATATAGATTATTTGATATAAACCCAATCGGCCTATTTACCCACCTGTGTATTTGTGTCGTCGCACCACTACTCAAATTTGTATCTGTCGAATCTAATCAAACCACACCGACGAGATCCAAAGAAGAAACCACAATGATGAGATCTGTGAAAGAAATCCATGATAATGATGATGTGAATTTAACCATAGAACCTTTGCATGTGCTCGAATAAACAATTACAAGAAGCAAGACAAAGAAGATTCAAGAGATTTTCATATTATTAAACCTTCGAAAGCTAGCAAATTAACATTAACCGACAAATAATTTTGAGTTGAAAATTATATACAATGTTAGTTCAATAAGTCAAGATGAGAATGGATTAGGATGGACACATGAAAAGTTCAATCGTTTGGAAGATGACACAGATGACCAAAAAAATGTGTAGATTTTGTGAAGAAGATGTCAATTGTGCACTGCATGAAAAAACATGATGTCAAACCACGTCAAACGGGCACATCAATGTTGCCAACTTATAGAGGAGTCATTTAAGACATTTTGAAGACTTTCTATATTTTTAGTTTTTTAATTTGACTTATAATTTAGTATACGTCAACTGCGTTATAAACCTCCATCAAAACAAGGAGGAAGAATGTCGCCAAAAGACAAAAAAAATCAAGGATGGAAGTTGATGAAGAAGAAGAAACTTCCTTATCGCCATCACCGTCACTGCTAAAAAGAAAGGGATCAACCTCAAGAGTGGAGGTTCATGCGACCATTGAAAACCCACTTGAGAATGACCCTCCTCGCAAAAAGAGAAGAAAGTTAGCAAAAAGAGGGTCATTGAAGAAGCCTCTCCCTCAAAATCCAAAACCCTTGATGACATACCTCCCTCTCCTCGTGAAGAAATTATAACGCCTCCTCCTCTACCACCCAAATCTCCCATCTCCCCTAGCCAACCAATCCTCGCCTAGCTATCTCTTCTAAAATCACCTTTCCTCATCCATCACCCACATTATTACCTTCCTCGAAATCCCATTCGATATACATCCATTTCACACGATAGCCTTCCCTTTTCTCCCAAATACCAAACTCCTCAAAGCTCTCTACTGCCACTATAAGAAAAACTACCTACCATGACAATTGTATACATCCCAAATTGAAAGAAGGAAAGAAAAAACTGTCACAACAACTAAAAGTTCGAGTTTTTTGCAAGAAAAGACGAAAATTTTCAAATTTCACTTTCCACGACAGTTATTTAGTGTCATAAAAGATACAAAAATAATTTATTTAATTTATTAAAATAAAATTCATTTTAAATCAAAATTTTATTAAAATTAGATTTTCTCCTAATTCTAAAAACATTAAATATATCCAAAAAAATATTAAATAATTTATTTATTAAAATAAAACTTATAAAATATCTCAAAAACCCTTTCTCTACCTCCTCATCTTCTTCTTTTTCTCTTCTTCTTCTTCTTCTCTTCTTCTTCTTTTTCTTCTCTTTTTCTTCTTTTTTTCTTCTTCTTTGTGGAAGATCCACGCGTCACCCCACCTTCTCGATTTTTTCTCCCTTCCACTAACCATCTCTCTTCCTCTCTCACGCACGTTGGGAACGACACGACTTTTCATCAACGACACACTCGAAATCCCCCTCTTTCTCTCATTCAGCCGACGCCACGACCCAACACCCCTTGCATCGCTGAACTCGCTGGTGAATCTCAGCCACCACATGCTGTAGCTCGTTGGAGATCAATCCCATCGTGGTCTGTCTCCATTCCTCGTTCAGATTCAACTTCTAGAGTTTTCATTTTCACTCCCATTTTCTTTTCATTTCTCTTCAAATGCTTATATTTTACGCACAATACGAAGGTATTCAATCAAAGTTTCATTATTCTATTGTTTGTATTTGTACAATATATTAACTTCAAGTGCTTTCATTTTACCCACAATGTGATATATTAATGGTTCTTTTTATGAAAAACATCCCTCATAGTTTTGCTTTTATA
>JBBPDI010000032.1:5663757-5675801 GCA_037974545.1 Cucumis variabilis | reverse complement strand
TGTTTTATAATACTTTGGAAATCATGATGTTACTCACAAACTATTGCTTGTAAGCTTGAAAACATTTTTAACAATAATATTTAGAAATTGATGTGTTGCTCAAAATCACTTGAATATAGTCTTGTCATGAGAATTTCTCTTAATTCTCCTTGTCTTGAAAAATTCATATTTTATCCTTAATTAATTCATTGAGCATGAAAATATCCAAAACTTTCTTAAAAATTTCCAAAAATATCAAAACAACCCAAAATAGTTCGAAAACAGCCCATCAGAGCCTATTGATATGGTGCGGAGGCTGGCCGCGCGCGCATGGCTTGGGGCTTGTCGTGTGCTTGCCGCCTACCCAGTGCCCCTTGCATGCATGTTGGTGTTCCCCACACACCCTGTGCCGCACTAACTTCTAAGGTAGTGCCATGCGTGCAACCTGAGCATGCACCTTACCGCTCGGCTGTGCCATGGCCTTATCATGTGCGTGCAATTTGACCTAAAATAACCTCTATGATCACAATGCCAAACCTTTTCGCCTACATATGCATGGCTCACGACCACTACCTAGACACTATTTAACTTCTAGAATCATAACTCATCTTCGGAAAATCATAACTTAAAATTCATAACTCTTTTGAAAAAACTTCCTTCTAAAACGTTTCTCTAAATTGAGTTATCTTTCTTACCTCAAATCTGCGAAGGAAAATTCCAAGAATTGAGTCCTGTAGCTTTATGGAAGTACACCTTGTTCAGAATCTCCTGGAAAATGACCTCCTCGCCTAATCTTGATCTAATCACAAACCTTCTTGATTCTAAATTAAGCAGCAGTCCTCTTTCACAAACTAGACTCAGTTTTTGAACTTTCAAGACTTATTTGAGTGATTTTTCATGAGTGAGTTGTGAGTTGTAAGAAATTGATTGCTGAAGCTGGCCTATTTATAGAGTCCATTGCATGCGATTAAGGTGACACTTAATCTTGATTAGACTCACTTCTTAAGCTCTTGTTAACACCTCAATAACTCTTTCACGTCCTCGTTGACCAAAAAAATGTATGATGACATGGGTTAGACACCTGAACTTACTTTTAACTGAATGCCCTTATCAAGCCAAATACTTGTCCTACTCATATGGTTAACCTCCTTGGCCTTCCTCGCATCAAGCCTTGGCCGCATAGCCTCTCCTCGCCTAGCCTTCCTCGACTAGCTAACTTCCTATACTTGACTGCAAGCCTTCTTCATGTGACATCCTTCATTCGACCAACTAACCTCTAAACACTTCCTCGCGTGGCCATGAACCTTCGCCCAATAACTTCTCAAAGCCCTCCTCGCGTGTCCTTCCTCGCCTACAAGCTTGCTTGTTTAGCTTGCCCAAAACCTAGAAAACCTCTTTGGAGGTTATCTTGCCTAACTTGCAGTCCAACGCCCAACAACTCCATACATCACTTGTCTTTGGAGGTTTTTCATGGCCACCACCCTCTTCTCGGCTAGGTATCCAAATCCCCCTTGCTCTATATCCAATGCACAACCTTAGAGGTTCCCAAGCCTCTTCTTCCAGTTTAGTGACAGACTTTTGGAGGTTTTTTGACCTTCCTTTGCCGCCCACATAACCTCTAAACATAAAAAACCAACCTTTTAACACTTAGCCAAAATTTTTCCAACTTTTCTCTTTTCCTCAAGTGAAAAATCCAAATTCCAAGTCTTTTATTCTTTTTCCTAAAAATTTCATTTTCTATTGTACTTGACTAATCTTAGCAAATTCCAAAGGTTTAAAGGAATTTTGGATTTCACACTTAGAGTTCTACATCGAATATCAAACCAACATTTTGTCGATATAGGTTACCTGAGACAATGCTAGCGTTTTGTTCTTACAATCCCTTATGATTGGATTCCAAGAACATATTGTGCTTCTCCCAAATCTTTCATTTGTAATTGAGCTACTAGCCAAGTTTTAATATCACAGTTAGGTATCCTACATTATTTCCCAATGAAAAGGATATTGTCCACATAAAGTACTAAGAAAGCTACTTTACCTTTGTTGATTTTCTCGTCACACAAGGTTCATCAACGTTTTGGTCAAAGTTGTAAGATTTAATTACAGTAAACCTAATATTTCAAGATCTGGATGCTTGTTTTAACCCATAAATGGATTGATTCAACTTGCAAACTCTTTGCTCTTGACCATGGGTTATGAACCTCTCGGGCTGAGACATAAATATACTCTCTTCAAGATCCATTCAGAAAAGCAGTCTTGACATCTATTTCCTATATTTCATAATCATAAAGTGTGGTTGTGAACAAGAGAATCCTTATATACTTTAATATAGCAATAGGGGAAAAAGTTTCCTCGTAGTCAACCCCTTCTCTTTGGGTATACCCTTGTGCTACAAGTCTAGCTTTGAAGGTCTGTACCTTCCCAACTGAATCACTTTTTCTCTTATAGATCCATTTTCATCCTATAGGTTTCACCCCTTCAGGTAGATATAAAAGCTCCCACACTAAATTGAAGTACATAGACTCCATTTCAAGGTCCATGGCTTTGAACCGTTGGTCCTTGTCTACATAATTCATTGCCTGTTATAGGATAATGGATCCTCAATGCCATCATTTGGTATGACAACCTGAGTTTCAGTAAAATTCACGTAATGGTTAGGTTGTGATACAATCCTTCCAATGCGTCAAGGCATTCTCAACGATTAAGAAGGATGAGACTGACTTGATGTGTTGGTTTCATTAGTAGCTTCATTTAATACTAATTTTCTTCGTGGTTCATGATCTCTCATGTGGTCTTATTGCAAGAAAGTAACATTTGTCAATACAAACACTTTATTTTTTCAGGATAAAAAATAGACCACCTCTCGTTTCTGCAGGGTAACCAATAAATTGGCATAACCTTGGATGAGTTTCCAACTTCTTGGGATTTGTCACTAACATGTAAGTTGGACAACCCCAGATTCTGAAGTGACTTAAACTAGGATTACGACCTCTTCATTACTCAAAAGGTGTTTCAGAAACACTTTTCAAGGGAACATTGTTCAAGATATGAACTACAGTCTCTACTGCATACCTCCAAAATGAGCTAGGTAGCATACCTCATCATTGAACGAACCATGTCTAGCAGGGTTCTATGTCTCCTTTTTAATACACCATTTTGTTGAGATTTACTAGGTGCTGAGAGCTATGATTGGATTCCATGTTCCATCATATAGTTCTGGAATCTCGAATCCATGTACTCTCCACCACGATCAGATCGAAGTATTTTAATATTTTTACTTAGTAGATTTTCAACTTCAGCCTTATACTCCTTAAATTTTTCAAGAGCTCCAGATTTATGCTCCATTAAATATAAATAACCATACTTTGAATAACCATCTATAAAATAGATGAAGTATTTAAAACCTCCTCTAACTTTTACATTCATCGGACTACAGCAATCTGAATGTATAAGTTCTAGGGGCTCTTTGGCTCTATAACATTTTTCAGTAAAAGGTCTTTTAGTCATTTTTTCTTCAAGACAATATATGAAGGTAATGAATCATCTTCTAACTCATTTAGAAGTCCATCCTTTATCAATATCCCGATCCTATCGAGATTAATGTGAACTAATCTTAAATGCCAAAGATAGATATTGTTATTAGGAGAAATTCTTCGCCTTTTATTTTGAGTGTTAGCAGTTTTAAACATCTCATGATTTAAAACTATTTTTGCTTCATTAGGTCTTAATACATAAAAGTTGTTTTCAAGTTTCGCTGAACAGATATGTACACCATTCTTAGTAATGAACGCTACATTCATAAAAAAAAATTAATTGAGTACATATGTTTAATAAGACAAGAAACAGAAATTAAGTTCCTTAATTTTATAAACTATGCACAAGTTTTCCAAAAACATGATTCTATTTCCAAAAATGGGTAGCCAAATCTAAATTATTTTTTTAAGATTTTTTGGTACACGATCATTTAGATTTGGCAATTCTTTAGTACACGATCATTTAGATTTAATCATTTAAATTTTGGTAGACAAATCTAAACGATTTTTTTCAAGATTTTTGATACACGGTCGTTTAGATTTGACACACGATTGTTTAGATTTGATCGTTTAATTTTGGGTAATCAAATCTAAACTATTTTTTTCAAGATTTTTTTAGTATACGGTCATTGAGATATGGTACATGATGGTTTAGGTTTAGTACACAATTGTTTATATTTGGAACACGATAGTTTATATTTGGAACACGATCGTTTAGATTTGATCATTTAAATTTTGCTACCAAAATCTAAATGATTTTTTAAAGATGTTTTGTACACGATCGTTTAGATTTGACTATTTTTTGTACAATCGTTTAGATTCGACAATCCAATATTCCAACGACTTTTTTTCACGATCTTTTAACAATAAAATAACAGTTTGAATTTTTTTATATAAAAAAATTACAGAAGAAGAAAAAAGGGTGATGGAAAGGAAAAGAAAAATTGCAAAGGAAGAGAAAATGGCAATGGAAAGGAAAAGAAAAATTGGAGAAAGAAGATGGAAAGAAATGGCAAACATAAATAACTAAAAAAAATTGCAGTATAAGAGAAAAAGATGATGGAAAGAAAAGGAATTGAAAAAGAGGAAGAGGAAGAGAAGAAAGAGGAAGGGCAAACCTGCAACATTTAAAGAAATGGTTAGTTTCATGGACTTTTTGATTTTGTGACACGAGCCGTAAACATTTTGTCGGTTTATTATAATTATGAATTAACCTAATTTATATTTGCAAAATTAATTAATAATGGTATTACTCAAATAAAAAATCAATTTAATTAATTTTAACTTTTGTATTATGTATACACTAATGAGAAACATATTATTATAATAATTAAAAAATATTTATGGAATTATATTTATTTTAAAAAGAATATATATTTAATAATAGGTTAATTTTTATAAATATAATAAAACATCAAAATATTTGCGGTCCGTGTAACAATATCAAAAGTTCATGATATTTTTATAAATTCCAAGTTTGCCCTTGAATAATTTGAACGTTTTTCACTTCTTTTTCTTCTTCTTCTTTGCGATTTATTCATCTACTCTTTATATTATTACTTCTTCTTCAATTTACAATATTATTATTATTTATATAAATATTTACCAATTTTTTTATTTCTTCCAGAATTTCTTCCATCTTCGTTTCTCATCTTCTTTTTTTCTTCTTGGTACAAGATTTAAATGATATTAGTAGAGGATCTAAACGATCGTATACCAATATTTAAATGATGAGTTATTTATTTCAGATAGATAGAGATAGACCACTATCACTAATAGATCGTTAGGTTGGGTATAAGATTATTTAGACTGGGTAAAGACAAGTTCGTTTAGATTTGATATAAGATCGTTTATACTGGGTACAAGATTGTTTAGACTAGGTACAAGGGTACAAGATCGTTTAGGTTGGGTACAAGATCGTTTAATCTTGGTACAAGGGTACAAGATCGTTTAGACTTGGTACACGGGTACAAGATCGTTTAGACTTACTACAAGATCATTTAGACTGGGCATAAGATCGTTTAGACTAGGTATAAAACCATTTTTTTCATGCTTATGTGATTGATTAATTGTGGGGATATTTTTGTTATTTCACATTGTGGGCCTGTGAGCTTTTTCATTTTTTAAAATTGTTCTATACGGCGTAAATATTTTCGTGCTTTGTTCTATTTTTTTTTAATAAATATTAATAAGAACTAATATAATTTAGTACAAAATATTTTGTTGTTGTCCTTAATAATAGGAAAATTGTAATGTATGGCTTTTTTAGAATAATATATTACAAATATGGCACATGGTTTTAGAATTTTGCAAATATGGCAAAATTCTCACCTTTTAAAATATTTTCCATCTTAAATTTGTTATTATTTCCAAACTATCCAATAATGTATTTCTTCCCCCACTTTTTATAGGAAGATTTTATTTAGTTTTTTTAGAATAGTATAAAGCAAGTATGGCACACAGTTTTACAATTTTGCAAATATGGCAAAAGTCTCATTCTTGAAAATATTTTTCATATTAAATCTGTTATTATTCCAAAACTATCCTTCAAAGACATCTTTATCTTATATTCTCTGTAATTTGTTCTTCCTCATTCATTCTTGTTGGTAGATTTCAATTGGTTTATAAAATTTGAAAGAGTGTCTGCACTTGTGAATCGTTTGTCAAGTTGTTTGAAACTCATTTTGATTTCATCCTTCATTATTATTGATTTCAATTTTTTCATTATGGTTTTAAGAGTTCGACGACTTTTTTTTTTCAACATTTGAATGATTTCTTAAGTTTTATTTCTGTTTTTTCTTAATTTTTTTTCTTGTTTTGAAGTTCTCACTGCTATTGGTGTACATCAATTGCAATCTGATATATGATGGTTGTTGATTTAAGGAATTTAACTTCATTTGTGTTTGTTCAGGAATTCCTTCAAGGCCTCCTTGATCTGAAAAATTTACATTTAATTATTAATTAATCCTTTAATCAAGAAAATATCCAAGATTTTTCTTAATATTTCCAAAAACTAGCAAAATAGCAAAAAAAATATATTAAAATGGCCTTCTGGCGCCTAATGACATGATAGTTGTGCTTCGCACCCCCACATGGCCTAAGTAGACCTTGTCGCATGCTAACCGTGTCGCACCTCATGTGCTAACTCACAATGAAGTACCGTACGCATCCTAGCTACACACCCTGAGCACCTCATCATCACGTGCCTTACACACGTGTGCAGTGTATGCCCATCCCATTATGCTGCGTGCCCATCCTTGCACGCTAACTTCTGCACGTGTCCTTACCACTCGATTGTGCCATGGTCATACCGCATGCATCAAATTAATCCCATATAACCTCTATGAAATATAAAGTCATGCTCATCTCACCTTGACATGCTTAACACCCGACCACTGTCCAGAAACACATTTTCGTCCATAAACATAATTTGATTTTAAAAAATCATAACTTAAAATCTATAACTTTTTTATAAAAGCTTTCTTCTACACAGTTACTTGAAAAGGTCCTAATAATCTTACCTCAAAATTTCAGAATCAAAATTCAACTTATGTGTTCTGTAGCCTAAAAAGCGTCCACCTTGCTCACTTATTCTACAAAAATGACCTTTTCGCCTACTCGTTACTTAAAAGCAAATCTTCTTGTGTCCAATTTGAATAGAAGCCCTAATCTATAAACTAACACAATTTTTGATATTTTGAGAGTGGGTTGAAGTAAAAAGCAGGAGTGAATTGTGAGAAACCCTTATTTGAAGTGCTTATTTATAGAAAAATTCTGCATGAAATTGGAATGATAGCTCCAACTTATTAATCCACCTTTTAATCTTCTTAATCCACCTCCACATTGGCCATAAAGTGCATGGAATTTAATTAAGACACCTGGATTTACTTTAAACTTATTTCCCTTAATTAGCCGTAGCTTGCTTGGACACCTAGCTAACTTTTATGGTTTCTCGCATGCTATCCTTAAATGCTTAGCCATCTTAACGCCTAGCTTTCTCACCTATTAACCTCTATAGTTGAAAGCTCTCTCGCATACAAGTTCTTCCTCACATAGCCTTGGTCGCTCATCTTCACTTACTAACCTCTTAGTGTCTTCTCGCCTAACACATGGTTTAACCTTCTCGCACAGCCAACAACACCCATGCTAACCTCTAAATTAATCATCTAGCCAAACCATTCCTTTGTTGCCAAGCCATCTTAAATGCCTATGAGTTATCTTTAGAGGTTATTTCTAAATTTGGCTGCATAACACATGATCAAATTGTTGGGATTTATGTCATAAAACTCGTAGATTGTAAATATAATCCATTGACCGTTGTTAATAAAGTGTTATTATTGTAATAATTGTTATTGACTATATTATTAGTTTTGTCTTGATAACCCAAATCCAATAAACTAACATCCTAAACTGTTTAATGAGTCTTGAATAGTATGTAGAGACATACAGGGATCAATGTTTTAGATCAACTTAAATATGGTCTATAGTATATGGATAAGGTTGGGTACCTTATCTTGGTAACACTATGGATACAACTCACTTCGTATTTGATACAAACACAATGATCCAACGCGTTCATATAGTTGACATGCGAGTAAGGGTATCCTATGCAATGAGTTTGTATAAGATCAGATACATATGGCACCTGCAGTAGGGATGGTTGTATTGACCATGAATCATGACACATTCAAAGTTGCTCTACGATCTAAGTGAATGATGCTTGTGGCACTGACTGTATGGATGGTCGAATGGTTTATGATTTATGTGATGAGACATATATTTATTACTGATACGCATGTTGTTATTAATTGTGGGGCCTTTCTCCAAAAAGGTTTTTCTTCGAACTCACCACTCACTAAATCCATTTGACTTACTTTTAAGTGTTTTCTCTCCTCAGTTTGTTAGACATTAAAGCCATGTGAGTGTTCACTCTGAGGCTGCATAGCCAAGTTAAGGAAGGAAGATAGAGTGTCCCTGTAGTCTTACATAGCAAGTTGCCTATGGAAGTTTCTATTACGCCTAATGGGTCGAAAGGTGAGTGAATCGTCTCTTAGTGTGGATGGTCCGACTCGATAGGCAGGCAAGTGGAAGTCTCAGTTTGGTAAAGGACTAATCTGGTGAGCTAGAGAGCCAAAGAGCTAAGTCTGGGAAATTGTAGCCCTAACGCAACATGCTAAGAGAGGTAGTTGGGCAACCATGGCGGAGGAAGAAGTGGCATCTTTAGACCTCTAGGTACCTTCTACAAGGAGCAACGTTAGTGGAAAAAAGTAAGAAAGAAAAGTATGGTTGGAAGTTGGCGCTGATCTTAGAGAGCAAAAGAGTCGAAGATCTAACTGAAGAAAAGAAGCAGTACTAGGTGATAAGTGAGAAGAGAAAAGAGGTAGTTGTCAAGCCATGATTAAGTCTTAGAGACTAATAGATTTTTTTTAGTTGTAATTGTAATATGAAAGCTTGAAATAGTGTTAAGTTAATAAAGAGAAGCTTTGTACTCATTTCACTCTTTTATTTGTGTCTATCGCTTAAGTTTATGCAAGGTTATAAGTATAAATACTTTCTCTTGCAAATTGTTTTAAGTTTTGAGGTTAAGGGTCAACTGATATTATTTCAAAGGTGAATGATTTCAGTTGACATTACGTCACCTTTCAGATCTAGAGCAAGTGATTTGGGAGGAGGTGTGACAGATAATATACGAAAATATCAAACATTCCTTATAACAATAATCAACATTTCAATTGCATCAACTCTTACAACAATCAAAATTCAATAAGTAATTTATTTTGGAGTAAAAGTACATGTGTTACATTTCAAGGGTATCAGGTGCATCAAGTGTTCATCAAGAGCATATCAAGTGTATCAAGAAAGAATCAAATGTAACAAGGAGTATTAGGTAAATTAAGGTGTTTCAGGTGTATCAAGAGTAGCGAGTGTATAAAAAAGTATCATGTATATCAAAGGGCATTAGGTGTATCATGTCTATTAATGCATATCAGTAACAAGGGCTTTTGTGACATTTTACAACTTGTATATGTGGGTTGCACTTTATTTTTGTCATTTTTATATTTTTTGCAAATAATAAATGTGTGTGCTATAGACTAATTATTATATAACTTTTTTTTTTTTTTGTAGTTGTCCCTAATGATATTAGATTTTTTTTAAAATAATCTGAAGCATTAAAATGCAGAATTTAAAAGAATATATATAGAAAATAAAAAATAACAGTATAACTTAAAAAAGAAAAAAAAACAATACAACCAAGATTTTCAAGAATAATATAAAATTTTTCCTATAAAACTTATAAAGAACTTTAATTTTGGTTAATTTTCATAAATAGAACAAAGCGACAAAATATTTACGATCCATAAAATAATTTAAGAAAAGCCATTAGGGCTGATTATTTTATTACAATTTCATGTTTGCCCTTAATGGTTTATAACGATTTTTCAATTCTGATTCTTCCTCTTCTTTCTGATGATCGTCTTTCTTCTCCTCTTCTGTAATTTTTTTTCTTCTTTCTATAGTCTTTTTCTCTTCTTCTACAATTTTTCTTTTATTTTTTTCAAACTGTTATTTGGTACAGTTATTTGGTTCAAGATCCTGTACTAAATATACAATATCTTTTCTTAATTTTTTTTCAAACTGTTATTTGGTTGTTTAGATCGTGTAACAAATATAAAAGATCGTTAAAAAAAACTTATTGGGATATTGGATAGCCAAATCTAAACGATCGTAGCCAAATTTAAACCCCAAAAATCTATTGAAAAATCATTTAAATTTGGCTTTCCAAATTTAAACGACAAAATATAAACGATTGTGTACAAAGAATCTTAAAAAAAAATCATTTAGATTTGGTTGTCAAATTGAAACGATCAATAAACGATCATGTACCAAAGAAACTTAAAAAGAAAAAAAAAGATTTGGTTGCTCAAATTTAAACGATCAAATCTAAACGATTGTGTACAAAATCTAAACGATCGTTTTCCAAAAAATCTTGAAAAAAATCGTTGGATTGACAACCCAAATTTAAACGATCAATCTAAACGATCGTGTATAAAAAAAATATTAAAAAATTATTTTGATTTGGGAAGCCAAATTAAAATGATCGAATCCTAAATGGTCGTTTCCCAAATACTAAATGATGGTTTCCCAAATATATTACGCATGCTGAATGCGAATTAATTAGCACATTTTAAAAATTTTCCATTGTGGGTCTGTGAGGTTTTTTAGTTTTTAAAATTGTTCTATATGATGTAAATATTTTGCCGGTTTATTCTATTTTAAAAAAAACTCTCTAATTTGTTAAAATTTTGTTTCTTCGGTTTAGTTTTTTAATGCTTCATCTAAAATTGATATAAGAATAAAAAATACTTTAAATAATGGGGAATTTTTAAAAATAGTAGATTTTACAAAATACTTACAATCTATAGCAAATTCTATCATTGATAGTCATTGATATGCTATAGTGATAGAAGACTATCAGTGATAGAATCCAAAATTTTGCTATACTTTGTAAATATTTTAATTTGTTTTGATATTTTTAAAATAATGCCCCAATAATAATCATGTTATAGTTGTTATAGAATTTGAATATTTTAAAATTTAAGTTAATAAATTGAAAAGAGACCCAATATTGCAAACTAAAAAAAAAGGGTCCTTAACTCATATAGCCTAAATTGCTATATGATATTACATAAAAAACCTAAATTACTAATAATTTTCACAAAAGTCCTAAATGAGCTACTATATTACACAAATGTATGGCTTAAATGACCATTTTATCCATCTTTATTATTAATAGTATATTAAAAAATAAAAAAGGAAAAAGGAAAGTGGACCATGTTTAATATTTGCATTTATTAAATATCCTATGTAAATATGGTAAATTATTAAATTCTATTATAGTAATATTAATAATAAAAATTATTTATTAATTAGTTTTCTTTTTATGATTTTGTTAAAAAATTCTCCCTTTATTATTTCTCTCTCACTTTCCAATCTCTCTCAATCTATTCTTTCTTTTATTTTGCATTATTTTTTATATATTTTACGTAATTAGAGTATATATTGAATAATAGGGGTGTTCACGGTTCGGTTTGGTTCGGTTTGAAGCTAAAACTGCACCGAACTGAAAAATGAAAAAAAAATCTAATTTGAAACCGAGCCGAACCGCTCAATTGTATCAAATCGAATAAAAACCGGACCGCTTATGCATGAATAAAACCAAATCAAAACCAAACCGCTTGTGCATATAAATATTAATTCTACAAAGTTTCAAACATATATTAAATTAATTCCTATGAAGTTAAATTAGAGAGTTTCAAATAACATTGAAGTTTTGAAGTCAATTAAAAATAATTCCTACAACATAGAAGTTCCAAAATCCACCTAACAAAAATAAAAGTCCTATAGTCATATAAAATTACAAACTTCTTCAAGGATGGAGACGACGTTCAAAATCTGGCACAAAATATAACCAACAAATTTTAAAGGATGGAGAAGTCTTACGTTTCTGCCTTAATAAATAGCAATAGCATC
>JBBPDI010000032.1:5646995-5658056 GCA_037974545.1 Cucumis variabilis | reverse complement strand
GAAAGAAAAGCTTTGTCTGTCGGCTTCACACCATCTTTTGGGCTAAGCTAGCAGGTAGTTCGGGAGGGGGTGTGACATAATGCCTTTTTCTATCTTCAAGAAACTAGAGATAGGAGAAGTACAACCAATGCAGATGGGACTGCAATTCGCAGACAGGTCCATAGCCCAACTTGAGGATAAAATTGAAGATTTATTAATAGAAGTGTATAAGTTCTTGTTCTCCGCAAATTTTATGGTTTTGGTTATGAAGCTGATTAGGAGGTTTCAATCATTTTAGGGTGGCCTTTTCTGCCACCTGGCTGCGCCTTTATAGATGTCCACCAAGGGGAATTGACCATGTGCTTGAACAATCAAGAAATAAAATTTAATGTCACTAACGCAATAAAATTTCCTGATGATGTTGAGAACTGCAGCGTAATAGAAGTCCTTAGTTTGGATTATTACGAGGAAAAAGTGTGTTGAGAGCTGTTTAGCTTTGAAGAATTCTTTGAAGATGAGCTCAATTTACTTGAAGAAGTGAAGGTTGTAACTAACAAGCAGGAATGTGAACCTTTGGACTTGGAAAACAAAGGTGATAAGGGAACAATGCCATCAATTAATAAACCACCAGAACTAGAGCTCAAGTCGTTGTCTCCTCACTTAAAGTATGCATTTTTAGGAGATAATGACACTCTACCTATCATTATCTCTGCACAGCTGAGTAATGTTGAAGAAAAGGCTATCGAACATGCTAAAATGCCACAAGAAGGAGATATGATGGACCATTGCTAATATTTAATGCATAAGTCCATCTTATTGCATGCATAAGATCAACTTAGAAAAGGTACAAGCAAGCAGGCATCATTCAATATTAGAGAAGATTAAACCTTGCGATGAAGGAGGTGGTAAAAAAGGAAATCATTAAATGGCTTGATGTAGGACTAATTTATCCTATCGCAGACAGTGAATGTGTCAGTTAGTCTAGTGTGTCCCTAAGAAAGGTGAGATGACTGTTGTGAAAAAGGATTGAAACGAATTTATCCCAATGCGAACAGCTACAGGGTGGAGAATTTGTATGGATTATCACAAGCTGAATGCGACCACCAAGAAGGACCACTTTCCCTTACCCTTCATTGACCAAATGCTAGATAGACTTACAGGAAAAGAATATTATTGTTTACTCGATGGTTATTCTGGTTATAATCAGATCACAATAGCACCTGAGTTCTAACACAAGACAACATTTACATATCATTTTGGTACATTTTCTTTTTGCAGGATGTCATTTGATCTATGTAATGCACCAGAAACATTTGAAAGGTACATGATGGCATTTTCTTGGCTTTCTTGGAGAAATCAGTAGAGATATTCACGAATGATTTCTCGATATTTGGTAAATCTTTCAAAGAATGTCTAAACAATTTAGAGGAAGTACTAGAGAAGTGCGAAGAGACACAACTTGTATTAAACTAGGAGAAGTGTCATGTCATGGTAAAAGAAGGAATCGTGCTTGGACACAAAGTCACTAATATGGGACTGAAAGTAGACCCTGCGAAGATTGATGTTGTTAGCAAGTTGCCATCGCCTAGTGATGTTAAGCCAGTGAAAAGCTTTATGGGCCACACTGGGTTTTATAGAAGATTTATTCGTGATTTTCCCAGATTACCAAACTATTGAGCAATCTATTGTACACCGATAAACCCTTTCTTTTTTATGAAAACATTAGAAGAAATCTGACCTTTAATGTCATGTGAAAAAATGAAAAATGGGCTTTAATGTCATTTTTCAAAAGGCGGATGTTTAATGTTGATTTAAAATTGACATTAAAGAGGAAACTTTAATGTCGATTTAAAACCGACACTAAACATCCTCCTTTTATTTATTCGTTGGTGTAAGAAAAAATATTTATCTACACGAATCCATAAGGTTGATTTTTAACTATTTGGAAAAATAAAAAAGTGGACAATAATGCTAACAATTTAATGAAAATAAATTTATAAAAATGGACCCAGAAACAACACTTAATCCGACATTGTTGGACTCTTTAATGTCAGTTTAAAACATACATCAAAGGCCAACCGACATTAAAGACCTTCAATAACACCATCAAAGATGTTGGTTTAAAAATGACATTAAAGGTCTTTAATGTCAGTTTAAAACCGACATTAATGAGGTCCTTAGTGTTGTTTTTAAACCAAGATCAAAGTATAAATGACATTAAAGGCCTTTAATAACGCTAGCATAGATGTCGGTTGCCAACTGACACTAAAGGCCATTAATGTCAATTTTAAACCAACATTAAAGGCCAAAATTCTTTTAGTGAAAGTCTAACCAAGCGTTTCAGGCTATCAAAGATGCGCTGACCTCAATGCATATCCTCATCACACTAGATTGGTCCTTACCATTTGAACTCATGTGTGATGCGAGTGATGTAGAGGTAAAGGCTATATTGGGTTAGAAGAAGAACAAGCTGATTCATCCAATATATTATGCATGCTAGCAAAGTTCTCAATGAAGCACAAGAAAATTATACCACCACCGAGAAGGAGTTGTTAGAAGTGGTCTTTGCTAAAGAAAAGTTCAGGAGTTACATCCTTGGCTCTAAAGTTATAGTGCATTCTGATCATTCTACGATCAGATATCTCATGGCAAAAAAGGACGCTCAACTGTAATTGATAAGATGGATTCTATTACTGTGAGAGTTTGATTTGGAGATCATAGACTGTAAAGACACCGAGAACCAAGTAGTAGATCACTTGTCGCATCTTCAAAATACAGAATTTAAATATGAGAAGAAATATTTCTAGATGAGCAGTTCTTTCATGTTGAGATAAAAGAACCTTGGTATTAGGCTCAGACCATCTATTAAGGCGGTGTGTCCCTGGATATGAAACAACTAACATACTAACCAAATGTCACGAAGCACCATATGAAGGACATTTTAGTGGATAAAAGACAGCCACAAAAGTGTTACAGAGTGGGTATTTTTGGCCTAAGCTTTTCCTGAACGCGAAAAAGTTTGTGGTCAAATGCGACAGGTGTTAGAGGATGGGAGATTTGTATCATCGCAATGAATTGCCTCAACAACCCATATTAGAGATGGAGCTCTTTGATGTGTGGGGAATAGACATTATGAGACCATTTCCTCAATCTGGCAACCATGTATACATCTTTTTAGCTATAGATTATTTTTCTAAGTGGGTTGAAGCAATTTCCTGCATTAAGACTGAAGTAGTTACAGTAAGTAAATTCCTGAAAAAGAACATATTCACGCGTTTTGGGACCCCTAGAGCAATTATAAGCGACTAAGGTTCCCATTTCGTTAACCACTCATCACTAAGCTGCTTGCAAAGTACAACATAATGCTTAAGATAGCTACTATCTATCATCCACAAATAAAACAGTTAAGCCGAAGTATCCAACAGAGAAATTAAGAAGATTTTAGAAAAAGTGGTAAATCATTCCCGTAAGAATTGGGCAGATCACATGGACTCTGCACTTTGGGCATATCATACCACATATAAAACACCAATTGGGATGTCTCCTAATGCAATCGTTTTTGGGAAAGCTTGCCACTTACCACTAGAGTTGGAAAACAAGGTGTTATGGGCATGCAAAAAGTTGAACTTTGACCATCACGCTGTAGGAAAGGCAAGGGTACTATAATTGCACGAACTTCAAGAATGTCATTCTCAAGCATGTGAAAATGCCAAGATTTATAGGGAAAATACTAAGGCATGGCATGATAACCACATTCGTAAATGCGAACTCAACGTTGGTTAAAAAGTGTTGTTATCTAATTTGCATCTACGGCTGTTTTCAAGAAAGCTCCATTCGTGGTGGTCTGGACCATTTTTGGTCAAGCAGATCTTTCCACATGGTGCTTTAGAAATTACTTTACTGGACAGAACAAATGTGTTTAAGGTAAATGGACGACTTAAGGCATACTTTGAAGAAGAACAATGTAATAAATTTTATGTGGATTTATTGTAAATCACCTCTAAATGCTTACCTTTAAAATGCATGGATGTATTTTGTATCTTTCAATAAGATCGTATCATTGATGCATAATGCATTATTTTGTGCACAAAATTCTTATCATTGTTTGCTTTACTGTCATTCATTTTGCATTCCTTACCAAATTCATTACTGCTTTCTTTATCGCATTACTTTATCATTTTGTAACCTAGGACAGCTATAACACTTGAGCCTACGAGAAAACTCATGTTTCTTACGCAGTACGATTTAAGTGGGAAATGTTAGAATTCAAAATTTGAGCCACTAGGAGTATAGCTAAGGGAATAGAAGCGTTTCCTTTTAAAAGTGAATGGTCGTTTAGGGTTTCAAAGGGACACGTCGACCTTTTGTCAGATGTATTAAATTCAGACAGAGTCATAATGATTACCTCGATGTGTATAAATATGAACGCACCCATTCTTCTCCTTTTTTATGCTTTCATTAGACTTCTTGCGCTGAAAAATCCATTTTCTTCTCTAAACCCTACTGTTCACCTGAAAATTCATATCCTTCGATCATTCTTTAATTTCAAATGGCCGGTACATCTCAGAATACCCTTGAAATAGCTCAAACCCTCAAGGAAACTCTAGAAACCTCCTTATAGAAATCCAACCCTGAAGATTCTAGGAGGAAGATAATCCTCAAATTAAGAACCCAACCTCTCCAAACCCACTCCGTTAGACCTAATTTGGAGCAAGATAAAACATCTAACCTCATCGCCAGTAACTTCGCTCTTGAAGCGGATGAATGGATGAGGCAAGAAGAGAACTTGTATACTGAAGTATCATATTTAGGCCTTAGGGAGGAAACACCAGTTTAGAGGTTAATTCGCCACTACACGCATTTGAAAAATGGAGTGGGAAAGGTGATAGTTGGTCAAAAGGAGATAAGTGGTGAAGCAAGTTTGCAAGTCCCCCCCGCTCCAACCTCTCGGTACCAAGTCGAGAGATTCATAGAAAACCTGCAAGCCGTACAACAAAAACAAGATGAGGTGGAAAGAGCAAGAAAGAAAAATGATGAGGAGAGGTAACTACAAGAGAAGAGAGCTATGGAAGAAGAGAAGAGAATTCAGAAAGATAAAGAAAGATAGAGGCGAGAACATGAGTACAAGGTGTGTATGGTGGCTGAGAAAAGAGAGAAAGAGAGAATACGAGTAGAGGATGAATGGCTCCAAAAAATATCCAAAGAGAAAAGTCAAAATGTCACTTCTTTGGAGGGAACAATGAGTAGATTGGCAGAAATCCAAACCACTAAGAAAAAGAAGCATGACGTCCTCATAGACATGAGCGAGCGAGTAGAGAAAGCAGTCGCAACAAGCAGAGCAATAAAACAATAGGAGGTTGATCATACGGATATTGTGGCAGAAGAGCTAGGGCAAGAGATTGAAACGATGAGCCTTGTCGAGGATTTATAAAGACCTAATGAGTTGGGACTTTTAAGCTCTCAATGTCCATGAAAAGGATAAAGCAAAGTGGGAACATCCAGATCTGAGGACATTAAAAAAGGTAAAATAGTGGGTGCCTCTGACCTAGACAAGATCATTAAAGTCGAAAATGGATTACTATCCTTTAATGACACTGTACTTGACTTTCGCCTATTAAGGCATTCAAATGGAAAAAGTTCTTCGTCGATGAGACATAAATTCGATTGGATCTAGTAGACATGTTCTATGCAGTAAATTTTCATGTAGAAGAATCATACGCCGTAGTCGAATGAGAGAAAGTTCCCTTCACCAAGAAGCATTTATATGATTTTCCCAATGATCCTGATCCATATCCTGACCAAAGAATTCCTATTGAATATGCGCTAGTTCTATACTGCATCCTGACAAAGCAACCATTTAATTTAGGGAGTATGATAAATAGAGCTCTTCGTGTGTGGAGAAGGAACCCCAAAGGGGTAAAGTCGTTCCCGTCTACCATCGAGAAATTATGTTTGAAGTACTCACCCACCTTCGTGAGATACCCACAAACTCCATGGAGATAGGTAAGTGCAATCTCACGAGTCTTACTTGCATCATAACTCTCCATCAGAATAAGAGATATGGCGTTTAAAAACAAAGTAGCCAAGAGACGGAGAGGAGGAAGGAACTGAGAAATTTACACCACCACCGCCATTACTCAAAAGGAAAACTCAGACCGCATGGGAAGTGGTGGGTTGAGGTAAAGAGGGGCCAGCTCTCAAGATTTTGTCACATAAAAAGAGACACAAAGTCAATATTAAGCAAGTCTTGGTGGAAGACTTACCCATAGTGTCATCCCATGCAACCATCTGCCTGTCGCAGATGATGATAGTGTCAACCCTCCTCCCCCTCCTTGCGAGAAAAGTCACAATTTGGACCTCCCACTCTAGAAAAAATGTCAACTCGCCTCTACACTCATCGCCTATTTTGCTCAGCCAATGTAGCCCCCGCTTAAAAATCAGTTCTCAGATTCAACTCCCTCACCCCTCGCCTACATTCAATAAATCAACAACTCTCTTACCCACCTCCCAAACATCTTGAAACCTCTTTCGTGCGATTAACATCTGTGTCGCCTAGCCAAAAAGCCCTCGACCCACCTAACATTAACTTGGACTCTGATCAAATTGAATCAGATCTACACGTGTTACCTGGGGATGAAAGGAGCTGTTTGACTCACAATAAAACTGACCCAGATGACACTATCCAACGTACCACACCCCTAACTATTACTCACCCACTTGATCTAGGCACAACAGAGGAAGAGGCTCTCCGTCAAACAACGATAGAAGATGAAATTCTAAACTAGGAGGGAAGTGCTGGAGAATAAGAAAAACCAGCTAAAGAGGAAGCTTAAGAGGACCGAGGGGAGTACAGTTCCTTGATGTGATAGTCAGTGGTCTTCGAGATGTACTTCATAACGTCATTGTGGAACCCATAAACGTCGCGTTTTAGGCTGTAATTCAAGAAAATGTGACACTCAAGGAACAAATTACTCTCCTGACCAACCAAGTGAAAGGAATGGAAGCCACAGTTCTAAACCTCACTTTCTCTGTCACCCAACTGTCATCCACGATTGACCACTTAACCAGCTTGATGTTAGCCTACTCTCACGAGTCATGTTAAATCATGGAGTGACAAGGTAGGCAATTTGCAACCCAAATGGAATATACAAATACAGTCTTTATGCAGCATGTTCCACAACCTACAATACCACCTGAGTTGATTGTGCCAATTCCCCCTTCCAAGTGTCAGGTTCTACCCTTGGCGAGGAAGATCCTACTCGTCGCCCAGAAACTTAAATTTGAAGGTGTCTTACTGAACTTAAAATTTCCATTTACTACGTTCTTTTGTATGTAATCTTTTCACGTACTCTAATGAAATCTCTCTTAATCTTACTGTGATCTCTATTTTCTTTGTTGCATGACTCATTTTGATATTCTTACATGATATATTTTGTTCCCCGCAAGGATAACCTTCGTGAGAAAACTTATCCTCAGTATACATCACTTGTAACTAGATTGAACGCTTTCCCTAGCGAACTAAACTTCCTAAATATTTCTTACATTCTTTAGGCGAGCAAGCTTTACCTCAACCCTCTTTAGTAAAATTTTCAAAGTCCATCTTATCATTCCTTTTTTTTCAATGAGGACCTTACAAAGCTCTAAATTTGGGGGTGTGCAAGGTTCGAGCCAAAGCTTTCACAAAGACAAAGAACTTAATTTCTTCTTCTTAAAAAAAAGGCTTCCCATCTCCTTCACCAAATAAAAACTCTTATGTCGTCACCTTTCATGCAAGTAAATAAGAAGAAAAGCTTCATAAAAAGTGAGAATAAATAAATAAGTGGTGATAAGAGTTATAGTTGAGGAGATGAACGGACTGATAGAGTTTCTATGATTTTCCACTCAGCGCCAAATGTAAATAAATAACCCAAGTAATAAAAGGTTCTTGAGAAAAAGAAAAGGAACTGAATTTTTCTAAAAACAACGACCATTTTGGAAAAAGAGAAAATAACATTTTCAAGAAATGAATAAGAGTATTTTGAGACTTAAGCTTGCTGCGTCTAGAAGTGAGAAAGATTTTCAAGTTTTAAATATTCGAAGAAAAGAAGAAGTACTAGTATGTGAGGAAATCGAAAAAGCATTCTAAAAGGATTAGCACGAGCACAACAGGAATCATCTATCGAGTCTTGAAAGGATGCTTGAGGGCAAACATTCTTTTAAATCTAGAGGTATGCTCTACAAGTTATTATAGCTTCTTAAGTAAAATAATGAAGGCGTACCACATGAAAATAGAAGAAACTAAAGAGAATAAGTAGGTGATTTATCTACTCTGCGAGAATTTTACTACAAAAAAACTTCAAGTCTATTTATCCTCTTTTAGTGATTTTATCGCAGGTTATAAAGGAAAGAAGAGTGAAGCTTAGCTAAGAAGACATGGTGCACAAGGAGATTCTGCCAACCTCTGCAACACAAGGACACAGTTGTGAAGTAATCAAGCCGCTAGCAAACAAAAGAGGTTGACAGAAATGTAAAAAAAGTACGACTAGGGCAGGCGATGCAACATAATTATAACTTTTCAGAAGCATTAATGGCACGTGTTGGCTTGCCAGCGTCACTCTATGTATATAAACAAAGTTTCCCCCCTTTTTAGGGTGTGCTCATTTGGTTAAAAAGCAAATTCTTTACATTCTCCGTTTTCTCCATTTTCTCCATACCTTGAGCTTTAGGTGAGAGCTTAAAGCAAAAGAAAGAGAGATTGATATTTACCAATTCCATTAATCCCCTTCACATATAGGAAGAAATCGAGCTAAAGAGAATGAGACATCAAACTCTGCGGCATTACATCTCTATTGTATTTCCATTTTTCTGCTTTTATATTGTAATGCTTTATAAACAGATGTTATGGCCAAAAGGTTTAAAATATTATGTATGAAAGCAATGTATTTTTTCTTCCACTCCTCTATCTCTCTCAACTATTTCATATATATATGATGAATAGTTAGACGACATTGGATGAGACCTTCGTTACTTAGAAAGTTATATTGATTGTAGTGAGAGTTTTGTTGAGTTAAGTTTGAGTATCTTAACAACGTTCATTCTTAGCTAAACAAGTGGCAATGAGAATGCAACAATGCATTCTTATCATTAAGCTCGTCCTTGTCATACATTACTAAGAGGTCAATGTGTGTGGTAAAAAGCACTGAGAGGTGTATACCTTAATTAAAGAATAGTTGCTATCACTACATTCAAGATAATTAGATATAACACACATTTAACCCATATATTTCCATACTGAGAGGCGAGCAAGTGTGGTATAACACCGAGAGATGCTCGCCTTAATTCGCGATTAATAGTTGCTTGTATCTCTTTTAAATAGTGAAGCATCGTTTATCCTGTTTAGTAATTACATTTCCTTTTTCTGCTTTGCCTATGTTGATGAATACTTTTCACCATGCCACCCTACCATGCTCACCTTGCACCACCAAGCACCATAGTGTAAATAGCTAGGTTTATTCATATACTGTTCATATGTTTTACTGCACAACTTATACAACATGATTTTGAACGTAATTAGATAACTTAGGAACTTGCAATTTATTGTGTTCAACCCTGGACTTACCAAGTCACCTCTCTTCACTTATACTTGGGCGATAAAGTGCAAAACTTGCCTGATATCATTTTATTATCATGAATAGCAACGCATCACTAGAAATGCACATTTTATCGCATACTAGTTTGTCATTCGGTAGTTGTTATCCTTATTGTCAATGTTGACAACATACGAATAACGAGCACATCCTATCTTCAAAAAGTGTTTGTATGGGTCAATAACAAGGTGAATAGAGAAAATTTTTATAGTAAGTGGGAGAAGGGCACATGTCAATGTATCCTACAGTCTCCTCCATTAGGTTACACCGTGAGATTTCTATGATCCGCCTGCGTATCATCCCAGAGGAACCATCCCTTCGGAGGGCTTGATTATAGAAGTCAAAACAATGCAAACTTTAGAAACGGATAGGATTTCTTAGATTAATCTTCAACAGTTGTCTTTTGTTTCGATAGCCTATTGAAGCGTACCTCTGGGATCTGAAAATGCTAGGGTCACACTTACAGAATGAATTAAGTTAGTTAATGAATCCTTGACCAAACAATGGTAGCTAAGAACTATAGGAATAAGAGTTATTATGATATTAGTATTTAGCTAAGAAATTCTCAATTCATGAGAGGAGTAGTTGATCATCCTTTAGTGGTTGTTGCTCTAAACTTCTAAAGTATCGTTGCAAAAACTAAATCATATGTTTGATTAGGGTTCTTTGATTTTTTTTTTTTTTTGCTGAATTGATTGGATTATTTTGTTTAATGGGTTAAGACAAAGATAACTAATATGGTCAATTGTTTGTTATTTCAGCGTGTCTTCTTCAATTTGTCAACTGCTTAAAAATGAAAAATTAATCAAGAAAAATTATGCAATGTGGAAGTCAAACCTGAATATGATTCTTGTTATTGATGATCTACATTTTGTCTTAATGGAGGCATGTCCTCCTTTCTGTACTCGAAATGAATCTCAGATTGTTAGAGATACATATAATCGTTGGACAAAGGCCAATGACAAGGCTTGCGTCTATCTCTTGTCTAGTATGTCTAACATACTAAGCAAGAAACACGAGACCAATCATTTCACATCAAATCATGGATTTCCTCCAAGAGATGTTTAAGAGACAGAAAGAAGGATAGACAAATGTTGCCCATTCCAAGAGGTTTCAGATGGGTTCATCCGCTAAAACCAAGTTGTTTAAAACTGTTAATACTCAAAATAAAAGGCAAAAAATTTCTCTTAATAATAATACCTATCCTTGATATTTAAGATTAGATCACATTAATCTCAATAGGATCAGGAGATTGATAAAGAATGGACTTCTAAATGAGTTAGTAGATGATTCCTTACCTCCAAGTGAATCTTGTCTTTGAGGAAGGATGACTAAAAGACCTTTTACTGAAAAATATTATAGAGCCAAAGAGTCCCTAGAACTTATACATTCAGACCTCTGTGGTTCGATGAATGTAAAAGCTAGAGGAGGTTTTGAATACTTCATCTCTTTTATA
>JBBPDI010000032.1:5601945-5620679 GCA_037974545.1 Cucumis variabilis | reverse complement strand
GTTACTTGAGTTTGAGTCTTGTTATCAGTGAAAGGATTTGGTAGAAACTTTCATTATCATACTAGAAATATAATAGGGTTTTCTTGGCATTGTTGTGTTTTACAGCCAAGGAACCTAATAGTATGTTGTGAGAAACTATTCCGATTTTTCCTTTCATTCTTATTCCTTTTTATTTTCACTCATCACAAGAGATCCCTTTTCAAATCTAGATTGGATGAAATAGTCAAATAGATTGTTTACCATATCCTATGACAGTGATTTGGTGTTTCTTAGTTTTCCACTAACAATTTATAAAGTCAAATATGGTGTGTGAAATATCTCAGGTTATGTGGAGCCCTAATTTTGGGGAAAACCAATATGTACGAACTTGGTATTGAAACAAGTGAAATAAACCCTCATCATGGGTGAAAACATTTCAAAATATTTTTCTGTTATATATTTTTCCGATAAAAAGAATTAAATACTAAATTTCAATATTACCCACATATGTTTAAAAAGATTTTATATTGATAATAAAAAATGTAAATTACATTAAAACTCTTTATGACGCAAAATTTGCGTCGTTAAAACCCAAATTTCTAGTAGTAAATCCAAAAGATAAATTAACTGTAATATTACATGTATGTGTGATCTAATCTAATCAATATGATGCATAAATGAACTTGATTGATATCATGGTCCACAATTTATTCAACTCCTTGAAAAATTGAAGAAAATGAACCTTAGCCAACATTCATTACGAAAAATGGATAAGCATAAGCATAAACGTTAAGTACATGTCAAACAGAAATCACCATCTGAATAAGCAGACAAGTGAACTTTTTAAAGTAAGCCAAAGTTCATACAACCAAGGTTCTTAATAAAAGGCCCATAAGGGATGCAAAAGACAAATAAAATCACCGACTACATAAGCATAAGCACAATATATAAGTTTTCATTCAATCTTTACCGATCCAACAATGTTCTAGTTTGCATCAAGTTGAAACTTAAGCATAACCCCCCCCATGTCATTACTAAACTTAAGCATAAACTTACCAACTCACTACTTCCTTTCAAAGTCATTATTAAACATAAACTTATCACTCTCCTCACCCCCTCACTCCTTCTAAATTCATTGTTAAACTTAAACATAAGCTTAGCACTCCCATTGCCCCCTCCCCCCTTCTAAGGTCATTTTTAAACTTAAACTTAATTATAATCTATCCCCCTTGTCCACTTCCAAGGTCATTATTAAACCTAAACATAGACTTACCTCCTCCCCCTCCACAAACACATAAACACACTTAAATCTAAAACTCAGCAAACAAAACACCTAAATTCATTATAACAACACAACACAAAGTATATGACAAACAAAACACCTACGATACAAATAAAACTTTACAAACAAACAAAGTCTCACGTCGTTTATAGTAGCACAATACAAAGTATTAAGTTCATAAGTACATGTCAACATGATTCCTAAAACATATGTCTAATCGAATCGAACAAAATAGCTTTTCAATGACTATACCATAACTGTAAGATACTCAACACAAATATGAACAGAGATCCTAAGCACATGTCAACAAGATTCCTAAAACATATGTTTAAGCGGATCACACAAATAGCTTTTCAATGACTACCATAACTGCAGGATAGTTAACGCAACAACACACTATGTAATCAAACTCACACGAAAAAAACATATAAAGTTGTTTGTTTTACAAATTTTACCTTTGATAAAATAAAACATGCATCCAAAGAATTCAACCCACTCTGAACTTACAACAATTAAATCATCTTGTGAGTATGTCGAAGCCAAACCTTCCATCTATTCACCATTTAAAAATGTATTAATATGCAATAGTTGTAAACAACATAAGTAGTTCAAAAAGGGAAAATGAAATACTTACTACTTCAACATTGTTTCATTGCTTGACAATATTATATCACACATGAAACATATGACATAATACCAACACTCCACAATGCCACATTGCTTTGGACACCATCCATAAAAAAAAAAAATGAAATAGTTATGTTACAGTTGCAAAACATAAAGCACACTTACCTCTTTCTTCTACTAAATCTCCACCCCTCATACCTTGATTACCCATCAAAGAGGCTTCTTCTTTCTTGCAAGTTTGAAAGCCCTAATAATGAATAGCAAACTGCGTAAGTTATACAATTATTGTCTCATATGCAACATATTAACTCATTATTTTTTTTATCATAAATAAAAGTTCCAACATACATCCGAACGACATCATTGTTCATTCAGTTTTTCAAAGGATTTACCCAGTATACAGTGCCTCTTGTGTAGTCGATCGTAACTATACACCAATAATTTCTATATTGATAGGTAAGTGTGAAATAAACTTAGAATGAAGGTCATATAGTTCATTAGGTGCATTAGCTAAAAAAAGTTTTGCACATACCCTGACTTGTATGGAAACATCAATATTTAACGATGGTTGGTCCTAAGCAATCTAGCATTCAAGAACTGTGCTCGATCTTCTTTACTTGTACAATTGAAACAGAGCCAACATCCAAAAACTTGTCGGATTCCAACTTTTTATTCTTTTCCATCACTTTGTAGAGGTGACTACAAATATGAACAACATCATGGACTTTAGTACGTGGTACATGTTACTCTACTATGTAACTGATGTTCGAAAGAGGTAACTTACAATATGAGTGCATCAATGCACTGAGTTGATATAGGTTGCATGTGACAAAATTCTCGAAGTACCTCGAGGAACATGCAACATTTTTGTTGCATTCCAAAAACTTCAGCAAGTATGTTCATTTGAATCTTTGACCTAGTGTATTCAAGTTTTCTAAGTAAACATTGTAATGCAACTGATGATCTCTGGATCAGTGTCAACGACGGTACTCGCGCATCAGCTTGGATGAACACACTTTTCCTCTACCACAAACATAAAATGTCATCCATATGAAATATATTCGAACCAAATCCATTTGTTAGAAACACATTATAAGTTAACTTCTCGTTTTGGGAAATGACCGAATGACAAGACCATAACAACTATGAACTGACTTCTTGGGAAATCATATTCACACCTTTTCTTGTTAGAACAAGGATGAAGCAATCATTGTCGACATCCACGCCCACGGATACCTTCACGTTGTTACCATCCATGTTGTAGTTGAAAATAGTTTCAGCACTGACGACATTCTCCTTGGAAGAAAATATACAGTGGAAGAAAATATAAACATATTAATATATTGCATTTGAGAAATAGGGAACTATAGAAATCAAATTCATACTCATCTTCACTTTCGTTGAAGTTCCAGCTGATGCACAAAAATCTTTATTCTCGTCTCCAACCTTCGCCGCAAATAAGTGTTAATTGGTTAGATATTCAATAATTAAAAAATAACATTTGAGTAAAAAATGGTAGATGTCTTTTAACTTATCTTGTTTTTCTATAGTCAAATCCTAAATTTCCACTTCTTCTTCTAGAACTTATCTATTTCCTTCTTCTGTGTCATGATCATTTGTATCATTTGACGTGTCAATGCTTTAAGAAGCCATTTGACTCTTGACATTGCTCTTGATAATAGTTTTTGTCACACCCCGCCCTACACAAGTCCTTACTAGCCATGCGAGATATGGTATGACTTTGAGTATTTTAATGCGTTAATTGTCAAAACACTCAACTTGAGGTCCTTAAGCTTTACTTAATCGCCTAACATTTTACCCTTAAACTTAAATCATAAACTTAAGGCGATAAATAACTTAACACAAAGAAGTGACCAATTCTTAAACTTTTATTACTTTGGTCATATGTTACAACACTATACAACAATTAACAAATTTACATAAGTAACACTTAAACTTAAACTAAACGCTTTGGTGCCTCTTCTCATCTAGCAAACCCCTCACCCTTTCCTTATTTTGGCCTTAATGCCTGGAAACCAAGGAAGTAAAACTTAAAAACATAAATCAAAAGACTTAGTGTTGGACTTCTTTCAGTTTGCTTGCAGGCCCAAAACCAGTGAGGACAACTTGTAGTGATAAAATAGGAGGAGAAGCCACGTCTTCGTTTGATAGTGGCCATAAACGTGGACGAAGGTAAAATCTCCCCTTTTTCTTGTTCCTGCACTTTATAAAAAAGAAAGTAAAACAAAGAAAGAAATGAAAGAAAATTACCTCTTTTCTTTCTCTTTACTTTTACGAACCCTAAGTCTTTGATTATGGTGGTTGTTTATGAATAGATTAGAACACACAAGCAATGGTTGAAGATGAAGGAGAAGAAGAAGAAGAATGGAAGATTTACATGGTTCGGCCAAAGTATGCCTACATCCATGGGAAGGATCACTTTTCTTGATTATTTGAGATGAGTACAATATTTTTGTTACTTTTTTCTTTTTCTTTGATTTTTGTATGTGATGTAAAGAAGTAAAAACTGACTTTTTATTTTTTATTTTTTATTTTTGAGACACATCTTTATATATATAGGTGTTTACAAAATAAAGAAAAAAAATTAAATAAAAATAACTACTACGTTGGAATTCAACTGCTACACTTAGTGAGGTTTTTAAGAAAACCTTTATGCGAAATACCTTCTATAAACATCATTGTTCAAATCAAGTCGCTTAAACATATCTTTTAACCTAAACATATCATCTCGTATAAATATCATTTCACATGAATACACATTAGTCATAATCACATTCCTTTCACCAAGGAACCGAATCATTCTCTACGCAAAGATTTATCATCCTTGTTGCTCAACAACATGATGGCCTTGTCATAATCACATTAGACTACTATATCATGGCCTTCTCATCAATAATATTCATGAATGTCTTAATTATTTTCTTATTGCTCAAGCTGAAGCACAATACACATCTTTTATGTATTGTCCCACCTCATTTCACCATGCATGTCTTTTATACATGGTTGTCTTTACTCTTTATGTGCACATAACAATTAGCTCAAAGACAGGAAGGAGATTAATGGTTTAAATACCATTCACAATCATTTAAAGCATGTAAAACATTCTTTAACAAAGCATGAACTTTTCACATAAAATCTATTTGAAACATTTATATAAAAATCATGACTTCAAATCAATAGACTTTTAAAGAAATTCTTTAATATATAAACATTTTGAAGTAAAACACTAAAAAACTTAGAAATTTATTTGCCTCCTCTTGCTTCAAATATTCTTCTTCTCGTGTAGGCCTTCCACAGCAGCTTCAGTACTTGGCTAAATTCTTTCAGAATTTCAACAATAATCTTCAGAACCATCTGACTTCAACATCTATTTATACTAGTCTTAAAATAGATTAGTCATGCTTGAACTCTTGTTGTCACGCCAGCTCCTGCTCATAGTGGTACACATAGAAGCTTAATGTTTAACTTAACCATGCTTAGCTTAAACTTCTACATGTGGCCCATTAAGTAAACTTAGGAAATTTGGAAATTTCCTTACTCCTTCTCGCCTTGTTTTTCAACTCGCGAAGAACCTTAATCGCATACTAACACTTAACCTTCAAAAGTCTTATCTCATAACCTTTCTCACGAACTAACTCAATTGCCAACTTCTTAATGCATAGTCTTGCTTTATCGCCTATTGTTAACTTTTGTTAAAACTTTCACTCAAAACACCTACTTTTCATGCTTAACCAAAGTTTAACCTCTTAACTTAGGTGCGGGTCTCAGAGTTTCTCCCTTTTTTGCCACGTCATGAACCCTCTTATGGTCATCAATTTCACTTCCAGTTATAAGATACGAGCTATCATTCTCGCTCGCTCTTCAACATAATATTCTTCTTTACTAACCTTCTTCTTTCGTTTATCTCTTGTAGTGTGAAAGTATTTACTCGGTGTACATATTGACCCATCCCTCTAATCCTTCCCAGTGGATCATTCCCTTCGATAGCTTGTGATAGTATATTAAAGTTACGTTGTCCATTGAATGAGTCACACGACTTGAACAAGTAGGTCATCCTATCATGGAAATGTTATAGTATATTAGTAAGTACAAAAATACAAAAACACCCTTACTTTAAGGAAAGTACTTACAATTACATGTTGCATTATTGAAACCCATATATTAGTTCCAAAGGCATACCATCTCTTCGACAAGGTTTGCATAACCATTTCCTGACATTCGATGGATTGTACTTCTTGTTCTTTCTCTGTTCATGACCATTGTTGCTAACCATCTTCACACATAAACTACATTTTAGCATAATTACTGACATATACGAATAAAGGAAATGGTGATTATAGTTACCTCAAAGTGTTCAATTAATATGGAAAAGACAAATATGTTCCAATGTACACAATCGATGAATGAGTACTCCTCTGCTGGTGGGTTTTTTAATTTCTTTAAATCTTCCTTATATGGTAATACATACTTGGTAGTTAGTGACGACATGAAATTTCAAAAACAAATACCCACATTTTGTAAGATGCTTTTTTTTAGATCTGGGGTCTACTACGAAGCCACCCTATTACATGATATCACATGATGAACATTAGTGACAAAAAATACAAACTTTTATACTAACTTTGTGTAACACCCCGAGCCCTAAGATATTTTATTTTAATTAAATTGCCCTATTATTTAAAAATTTTAAATTATTAAGTATTATTTTATTACACTTAGTGTGGAAGGGAAATGATATACTGAGAAAGAAATGAAGTGAAGGAGGAAAAAGAAATTTTAAAGGTAATAATATATTATTATTATTATTATAAAAAAAAGAAAAAGAAAAAGGAAAAAAAATTTCCCTTCCCTTCCCGCGCCCCCCCCACCTTTTCTTCTTCCCTTTTCTTTTCACTTCCCGAGCCTTACCCGCCGTCGACAGCCTCTATCTTTCCATCTTCTCTTCTTCGTTCACGTGAGAAAGAAAGCCAGCCACCGACCATCCCTCTTCTCTCTTTTTGTTCAGATCTGCGGCTGACCCAGCCTTCCCTCTCTTCCCGTCTGACTGTCATGAACTGGAAGTAGTCGCTGCCGCTCTCCTCTGCACCTATTCTGTCCGACGAAGCCCACTGACCACCTGTTTCTGATCGCATTCGGTCTTCAATTGTGAAGCGCAGTCGTCGATGACTTATTTCTGACCACATCCAATTTCCGTTTGTAAAGTCGATGCCGCGCACATCCCTTTATAGCCGACGACTACCCAAACAGAACACATTCCGAGCTGTTCGTTATTCTGTCAAAGCTGAAGCTGGAGCGTCGTTTGTCTACATCTATCTCTGTTTGTAAACCGCAGCTGCACTTGTCCAGTGTCTTCCAATCGCACGTGTAACTCAGCTTCACCTCTCCAACCAAATCGAGCACATCTAAATTTTCCTTCCGCACGTTGAATCCTTTTATTTCAAAACCGCTGTCACCAATTTGTTGTAATTTCGTGTGGTAAGGATGAAATTGATGGGTTATAAGGTTCTGCGTTGTCATTACATTTGAGAAGTGATGTTTGTCTAAGTGGTTGAATTGATGCTTATTCTTGAAGGCGGTATTAGCGTTTTAGCGTTAGGCTCTTTGGATTTTTGCAATAAGCTTCATTGGAGTTTGATTCTCCACTTCTTGGATAAGTTGTGGAACTTTCATATAGGGTAAATTGAATGAATGGCCAACAAGAGCTTAGCTGAGTTGGCACCTGTATGGACCTGTGAACAGAAGGTCTCGGGTTCAAATCCCCACCCTAGCATTTATTACAATTCCTTTCAAAAAAAAATTGAATGAATGAAATTATTTAAAAGGATGTTGATTTATGTTGTTTATGTTTAGGATTGGACTATTGGAATTGGTTCGATTGAAGAACTTGTATAAAAGTGAGATAAGGGGGTTTCTACTACTGGACTCTACCTTAGGTTTGAATGATGTTGACTCTATGGATATCTCTGAACAATAGTAGACTTGATGATGAGTGCGTACTGTGGATGACTGAAATATATACTAGGGATGTAGATACAACGATAAATGTTGAGTATGGTTGTCTGATATGCATAAAAGTAGACTTGATGATGAATGTATACTGTGGTTGATTGAAATATATATATATGGACGTAGATATGACAACAAATGTTGATTATGATTGTTTAATGTGTGGATGTAAATTTGTAAATTGTCGTTTAGATTGGGTGAATTATAGCTTGATTGTCTGATGTGGTTATACTATCTACTGGAATTGTGATAGAATTGAGTAGATTGACTGTTAGTGCGCTACACTAAAATGATTAGATGATGGAATAATTTGATGGTATTAGGAATGGACTGATTAAATATTTATAATAGATCGAGGGAAAATTGTTAGCTTTGTCTACTGGGTCGTGTGCCTTGCAGGTGTCCTATGGGATCGCCACATGTTGTGCATCCTTCGGGAGCACTAGACTGATATGTGTTTCCTGCAGAGCACTAGACTGATATATATGTCCTGCAGGACATTAGACTGATTATGTGTGTCCTACGGGATCACAAGACTGATAAAGAGTAAGGCACCCCCAATAAGAAGTTAACCGTTTTAAATTTTTTCCCCTAACGAGACCAGTAGTAGGTCTCTTACTAGGTATGTTTATACTCACCCTCTTATGTTTAATTTTTCAGGCAAAGGTAACAAGGGAGGTGGACCAACGAGGGGCAAGAAAAAGTCGTGATTGCCATAGGGGAATGTCCATCAAACTGCTTCCGCTTTATGTCTATGCTTTATTTGGTTTCTTTAGTAATTGAGACTGTTAGGGGTTTCTGTGGTTTAACTCTCTTTTTCGATATTTAAATTGAACTTTCAAACTTTGTTTTAATTAGGGTCCAAACCTTTTATAAATTCTCCTCATCGTTGTGAAAATTTTATTTAAACTTATCCAGTTTTATGTTTAAGTATGAGTCTAGTATTCAAGTAACAATCTTAGTTTAATTTGAGAACTTGGATCGTTACACTTTGAGTCTGAAAATTACCTCGCATGATAATGTGGTTCCTCACCTAGAGATGTTACTCGCCAAACAGGGTTCCTATTGCGTAGCTTTTACATACGCTTCTCTACGATTTAATGTTTCTTCTTTTCTTTACAATCTTGTGATAAAACACTAGAAAACAAGAAAAATAAGCGTGAAGACTTGTGCAAGTTGTATTTTCTTATATTTATAAATTTTTGATTAAAGTTACGCATTTTAACATATTATTATGCGCTTTGGCTCTATTTTTTTTTTACCTAAAAGGCCATAATAACTTGTATTTCTAAAAGTTATCATGTTACCATGGCAAATCTTGTGAAACTAGAATTTACAACCCTTCACACTAACAATAGCAATTATTTGTCGTGGGTTCTTGATGCTAAAATGCATCTTGACGCCGTGAATCTCAAAAATATAATTAAAAAATGAAATACAATAACTAACCAAGAAAAAGTGAAAGTCATGATTTTCCTTCGTCATTACATTCATGAAGATTTGAAGTCATCTTCCCCAGGCTCTAAATGTATGATCATATGATATAGAATGAATTGAAAGAAATAATAAAAGATTCTTATATATGTTACGGAGGAAGAAATAATTATTATTGTAAACACTGAACTCTAAGAATCTTAGGTTTTCTAAAGAGTTTGAAAGGATTACTTTTAAGAGAAGTTAAGATGGAAAAGTAAGCTTGAGAAATGTCATTGTAAGTGTGTCATGGTAAGAGGGAAGATGGAAAGCTAAGAAGGATTGGTTAAAAAGTAAAGGAGGATAAGTTGAAAAGAGGGAAATTTTGGCCAAGTCCACAAGCTAGACGTTTTAGGCTTGGTGGGAAGTCAAAAGAAGAAGAAGATAACCTTTAGGCGTTTGGACATGGGTAGGTGGCCAAACGCAAGTAAGGATGTGTGGCTGAGAAGGTTGGGATAACCTCCAAATGTTCTTAGTAAGATGACCTTGGCTAGGCAAGAAAACATGTCTTTACAGGTTATTAAGGCATGGAGAAGCTAGGCGAGGAATTTGTGTGCAAGATGAGGCTTACGACCATGTCAATGGAGGTTAGTTTGAGGTTTGACCCAAGGTGTTTGGCTTGTGATTGTCACTTAGGTGTTTTCAGATATTAACCTCCAAAGTGGGACTTGAGTTCTGGCTGAGAAGTTGAGTTTTGAGCAGCGTTGGTGGCTGGTCGAGTGACATATGTTCTAGGAGAGATGAGGATAGATTTTGGGTTAAAAGAGGTTTTTTGTGCAAGAAAGGTTACGCAACATAGCCTACGTGTGACCAGAAAGGCACGCAGTAAGCCCTGCGTGTGAGAAGGTCCACAAGAGGCACTGGACACGTGGCCAAGGAGGCGCGCGATATGCCCCCTTTGGAGGTTAGCATGCGACAAGGCCTACGCAGGCCTTACACATGTGTGCCAGCCTCTACCACCCATTCCTGTGCTCCAGCATGTGTTAAGACATGATTTTAGGTCGTTTTTGGTGATTTTTAGAAATTCTAAGCAATGTTTTGATATTTTATGACTTAAGGAAATTAAATGAAATTATTTTCTATTATTTCAGGTTAGGAGGAGATCGAACAAGTTTACAAGTCAAGGATTTGAGCTACCATTTGTGAGTGACAAAAATGAGTTTAAAGTTGATTTCTAAACATGATTTACTATCAAATGTTTTAAGTATGCTTTGATGTAATTCGAATATTTGAGTATACTGATTTAGAAAATTGATTCCAAAGCATGAATTTAAATTTTTTTTATCAAAGCATGTATTTATTGAGAAATTGCCGATGAGATTTGCGAGTAATGTTTTATGTTTATGCTTTAAGTTTCAAAAACATATTTTCTTAATGTGTTAAAAAGATGTTGAAAAAGTATGAGTTTAATGATAATGATTTTAAGTAAGAAAATCATGTTTGTTTTATATACCAAGTTCTCGACGATCAATGTCCACAAATTTTCAAGGGTATAAGGCTATGTTGACCACTTAGCAGCTACCATCGAGTTAAGGTAAAATAGTATGAACATAGCTTTTCTATCTTGACCGAGTTCAGGCATGATATAATCATGATTGAGATTCTTAAATCAGGCACGATATGTCACACCCCCCTCGGACACCTGCTTGTTTGGCTCGAGATGTGGCGTGATGTCAGTTGAAGTCATTCACCTTCAGAACAACTTCAACTGACCATTGCTTGAAAACCTGAAACATTCAATAGCGTAAGTCTTTTAACTTTGAAATACTTTAAAATCGTAGTGTAACCCATTTAAAATTTCTTTTATGTATATAACATGGAGATGTAAAATTTTAATACAACGCAATGATACTTCTAATTAAGCGTATTCTTTTATGTCTGAAAATTAACTTGGCCTGATAGCAGTATGTTCAGCATGTGAAGTCTCACAATCTGTACCTGAAAAGAGGAAAAACATGTGGATAACGTAAGCTAAAAAGTCCAGTGAGTGACGATTATATAAAATATGCTTTTAAAATGATTTAACTTCAAACTTTGTCTTTACATAAATAAATTATGAAACATAACATAAAAATTTTAAAACTTCCTTTCAATTGCTATACCACATGAATCTTAAAGATGGAATCATAGACACTCATCCTGTGAAATGATACTTATGAGATGGAAACTAAGCATTAGTAGTACTCTATCTTGTTATAGCTACAATGAGATGGAAACTAGGCATTCGTACAGGCCTTCATCTCTTAAGATGGAAAACTAGGTATTTGTAAACCATCATCTCAGTAATCTATTCCAGTGATGGGAACTAGGTACTTATTGAATACCCTTATCAAAGAAACCTATGTGCACATGCTATATCCCTCTAAAGTGTTGCTATATATATTAGATGGTCTGGTCTAAAACATGCTTAAATACTTTGGAAACTTATCATAAACATACTTGGTCAATCTTGTTAACAAATACATTTAGAAATACATGCTTATCAAATATTTATCAAATCTCATGCTTTGGAAAGACTTTTTAAATCAATATACTCAAATATTCATACATCAAAGCATGCTTAAAACATTTGATAATAAATCACACTTAGAAATCAATTTTAAACTCATTTTGTCACTCACAGATAGTAGCTTAGACCCTTGGTCTATAAATCTGTCTTATCTCCTCTTGTCCTAAAATAACGAGAAATAATTCCATTTAATTCCCTTTAATCATAAAAACACTAGCATTTTGCTTAAAATTGCCCAAAAAATAAAAAGCAGCCCAAAAACACACTTTTGGCATGATTGGCACACAAGGGATGGGCGATAAAGGCTGCACATGTGCACATAGCCTGGGCAGGCCAACCGCGTGCTAACCTCGCAAGGGGCGTTGCTCGTGCGCGCTTTAGGCATCTCACCTGGGCCCTTTCACACGCAAGCTTGCCACGTGCTTTCATGGTCGCAGTATCCTTGCATGTTTATATGTCCAACACCAGCCCAAAATGCCACGCTAAACTCTTTTAACCTAAAATTCACGCCCATCTCGCCTAGCAACCCCTCACACTCGGCTAACAACCTCCACTGCCCAGAAACTTATTTTTGGTCAGAACCTTACTTCTACTTTAGAGCTTAATAACGTAAAATTCAGAACTTAAATAAAAATACTTTCTTCTACAAAGTTGTTGGAAATTATCTTAAATTTTTTACCTCAAAATCTTAGAGCAAAATTCTGAAAAAAAAATTCTGTAGCCCTTTGTGAATGCACATTGCTTAGATTCTTCTAGAAAATGACCTTCTCACATAATCTTGATCCAAACACAAAGATTCTTGCATCTAATTTGAACAACACTCCTCTTTCACAAACTAGACACAATTTCTGAGCTTTTAAGATCAATTTGAGTGATTTTGCACGAGTAAGTTATGAGAAAATCTTTGTTGAAGTTACTTGTTTATAGAAGTTCTTGCATGAGATTAAGTTGACAGTTAATCCTTGATTAGACTCACATGTTACGCTCCTAATTACACGTCTCCACATCCTCAGCCAAAAATTAATGCTAACATGGTTAAGAAACTTGGATTTGTTATAAACTAATTGATTACAACATGTCGCATACTTGTCTTAATCGCATGGCTAACCTCAAAAGGCTTCTCACATGACATGCTCCTTGCCAAGTCCTAATGCCCAAATAACCTCTATAAACACTCTTCTCGCCTAGCCAAAGCCATTTTGCTAAGCACACATGGTCTTTACTCTTCTTGGCCACACATCACAACACCATCTTGCTAAGCACACATGGTCTTCTTCATTTGGCCGTTTACCCAAGACCAAATGCTAACCCATGGAGTTAGCCAAAATTTTCCTCTTTTCTACTTAACTTTTTCTTCCACTTTTATACTATTCCTTCTTAGCTCTCCTTCTTACAACCTACTATGACACAGTTATAATGTTATTTCTCAAGCCTACTTTTCCATCTTTACTTCATTGAAAATTATCCTTCTAACTCTTTAGAAAATCCTAGTTCCTTAAGGTTCGGGGTTTACACGGTAGGTCGAGCTAGTTACTATTGTGATCGAGTTTTCAAAATATAGAATGAGATAAAAGAGAGTTGTTTGAGCAACAAAAGAAAGATAGAACTGAAAGAGATTTATTTTAGAAAGAGATAGTAGAAAGAGTTTAATGGTTTTATACTGATCTATAGTAAGTTTACCAAATGTTTAAAGAAAAGACTAAAGTTTACTAATTTCAAAAGTATGTTTTATAAAAATGTCACTCATTGGGCTATTTAGCTCACTCTTTCCAACGTTTTTTCACTTTCTATGAAAAGATCGTGATCCAAAAGTCTAATCGTTGTCTTTAGTTTACTGTGCAAGTTGAGATAGTTTTGCTACTTTTTAGTTAATACTTAGTGCATGCTATGTCATGTGCATATGTGTTCAGTTTAAGTTTAGTGTACTTGGTTGTTTAATTCTATTTGTTTCAAGTGTTGCCTATATATAATGACAATTAGCCATGTGTTGTTTAAAGAACTCTTGTAATGAAATTTGTTTAAATTATATTACAAACTTTGGTTTTTGTGTGCTTCTTAACTTTTAATTTATTTAGTATTTCAAAAAGTTAAGTCAAGGTCAGTTGGTGTTGTTCAAAAGAAGAGCGATATCAATTGACTTCACGCCGTCTCTCAGGTCGAGAGTAGGTTATCTGGGAGGGGGTATGACGAATATTATTGTGGTGGTTGTTCTAATAATCCAAATTTCTAAAGAACCATATGAAACAATGATCATAAAAAGAAAGCTTCACGAAAAAAGAATTCAAAAAGTGGTAAAGAAATATATTACCGATGTGGTATGATTAATAGTAGTCACGTGTTTGTTGCATATTGAAACACTTAGTTCATTGTTTCTATCAAGATAATGATATATTTGATCCATTCAACCTAACTAATTTGGATGTGGTAGATTTCTTCAAAACTCCTGAAGAGAAGACTGACATAGTTGATGGAATAATCAGTATTTCTTTGATTTTGAAAATATCCAGAATAATGTAGTTATTTTGTTATCTCAATTATGAACAAGATTTTAGGCTGGCACAGTGACCAAATTTAGTATTTAGTCTCTATGGATTGGATGGTTTTATCAAACCATAAGGACTATTTAGAGATTTATCAAACCATAAGGATGAAGTTCTAACTTTTAGGCTACACCTATAGTTAGGCTACACATAGATGGAAAGTTAGGTTGTTGTTAGAAAAGTTAGGCTAACTACATGCATGTATATGGTTCATTGATATATATGTTAAAATATTAATACAGGTGCACGAAAGATTATGTAGATATTTTAAAATATATATATATATATATATATATATATATATTTTTTTTAAAAAAAAACTTGACGTGCAAAACGTGTCAAGAGTATAATTCTACTTGACGCTTAAAATCTGTCAAACAAAACCACTCTTATTCTTGACACTGGATTACTTAACGAGTAAAAAGCGTTAAGTAATCTCATACACTTGACGCTGACCTTACTTGACGCTTAGAAACAGTCAAGGATACCTTCCTTATTCTTGACACTGGATTACTTGACAGTTTTTAAGCATCAACTAAGGCGGATTTTATGGCATCACCGACGTTCATCGGAGAGAGGATGAATACACCTTTTGGGAGGAGAAGAAAGCGCAAGTGGGAATTCTCAATTTTTTCACGTTACGCGAGGAGAACGAATAATTTTTTGTTAGTTGTGTTTTAGGTTAAAGAGAAGTGAAGAAAATTTTTATTAAGGGAAAAATTGACATTTCACCTTTATTTTGTCCTAAAACTCAACTTTTTTCAAATCAAATCCTAAAAATCATTTACTCTTTCAAAATTGACCTATTTTTGACAATTTTCCTTTTTAATTTAATTATCTTAATTTTATTTTATGTTTGAGTTAATAAGAGGTATTATTTTATTAGTATATGTATGTGATATATATATTTAACTAAGAAGGGGTTTTTTAGTGAAATTATATTGGTCATACATACATAAATATATATTGAAAAGAAAATATAATTATCCAAATATAGTGAAAGTGTGGAGGGAAGGGAAGATGTGAGAGAAATTTGAATAGATATGGTTACTTTTGAAAATATTTATCAAAATATCGTAGTTTTAAAAATATTTATCCAAATATAGTTTCGTGTTCTTTCCAAGGTCTTGGGTTGAACCCTTCCTTTCTTTTAGTACTTTTGGGCAATTTTCAATATGAGAAATTTGGTTATTGCCCTCCTTCCAATATTAGAAATTAGGATTGATATTTTTAAATAATTAAATACTTTTGCTTTTTAAATCAAACTATATTGAAATTTCAATTCTTTTATAGATTATGTATTTTATGTTTTATACATTTGCACTAATTTTATGAAAATTTATAATTCTATTTTTAATTATTAAATAATATGATTGATGAACAATTTTTTTAATAGACCCGTAATTGAAAATTTTAAATTTGAATTAAAATATTTTTTAATAACCAAATTACATTCATTTAAAAGATAAAAGAAAATCAAAGTGTTCCACACAACCCATACGTCATCGATTTCGAGTTGGTTGTCAAGGTCGACTCTAAACTCTATGTTGTCCTAGCTCCTCTTTGTTCTCTGGTTCTTTTTGGTACTCTTTTGTCGATCTAATCATTTGCAGGTGCTTCATAGTACATATATTTGTTATTTTCTCTACAACCACGTTCGTGTCCATGCATGCAAGAAATTGATGGACTGGTATCCATGTACGAAGACGATGGACCGATCTTTGAATCATAATATCCTATAGCAGCCTCAGAATCAAAATATCATGCTCCAATGACATTATCACCATCAAACTACCATAACCATTTTGGTTCTATGTCTGTATCATAGGATGCACTTCTTTCACATTATGGTAGACTTCATCGAGTTCACCTTCTTCCACTTGAAAATGTCTCCTATTGAACTGGTGGAGGTACAATAGGGGTAGAGCGTACATATAATATATCGCCTCCATGTACCTCTAATTATTCTTACATATATCAAGGACTTGTTGTGAATCATCTACAACATCACGAAGTCTTCTGTTGTTTGATATCTGTGAATTGTAAAAAAAAAATATTTAATTGAGTGAATAACTTAAATAATTATATAATACTTAAATATGTACCAGATGACGAACATTTACTTCTAGTCGAGTGATGTGGAACCCCCTAATATTATTATACTAGTGGATATATTCTTGAGTCACGTCCCTACACTACAACAAATAGGGCTTTTAATAGCCCATTCTCATAGCCCATTTTAAATTGGGCTATTGAAAAGATATTTATAAAAAAAAAAAAAAAAAAAAAGAGGGAAACAAAAAGAGAAATCCCGCGCGTACCAATTTTTAGTTATTTATTTCGTTTGTAGGTCTTAAATCTATGTCTAAAAGTTATTTTTATTGCAAATACAATATATGTATGGTGTGTTGATCGTTTTAAAAATTGGTTGTCCGATTTCTATGAAATCCTATTTAATGGTACACATTTTTTTTATAGAACACTGTGTTTACGTATTTCTTCCATTGTTTTTCATTTGGTCTAATTTGGAAGAGTAATATTCGTCTTCTCTTTTTCCCTCGTTTGGTTACTTTCTGCAGTATGGCTTGTTAATTCAAACTGGTTTTTGGTTTAGTTCAAGATCCTTGCGAGATTGGCCATTTTTAATGTGTTGGTAAGTTTTCTATTGTTTCTTGTGCTACTAAATTAAGATGCATGAGCTATTACTGATTTATTGGTAAACACTTCAAATTATTATTTGATATTAGGCAATGCCTCGCTCTTGCAGCCTTTCTCTCCCCCGTCTTCCCTCTTTCTTCCTTTCTTGTTGAGAAGTTAGCTTCACATAAAGATATATCGAGCCTGTATGTTTTCTTGGTTAACTCTATGGGAAATCTCTCTTCTTCTATTTCCTTTATGTTTTCAGGATATTAATTGTTTCTTTGGGTGGATTCTAACATGTATATATGATAATTAGATGCTTAATGGCCGATATTGTAATTGCAGGTTATTATTTTTCTTCATATCAAGTGGTTTAAAAGCTTTGGTTGGGGATTATGCTTTACTTTCTTTATTGTAAGTCAAATTTTCTTTTTAATATATATATATATATATATATACACACGAGTTACATTGGTTGGATTCTTTGAGATTGGCTTTAAATTGTTATGACCTCCCCCCTACACCCATTTAGCTGTAGATTCCAATGCTTCTTAAAATGCTATCTCTAGAGTCTTCTAATTTTCTTTCTAAACCGTTAAAAAGATTCCACATTTTGTGCCTTTTTTTTTTTCCTTCTTTAAGTTTACAGTACATGATTTTGCACAACACAGCTCGGCTTTTGAAATGATTATATATAATAATATCAACTCATACCACATAGCTGAAACAAAATTTACTCATCCATTACATCAAGTATAGCAGTGTAGAGATTTGTTTTGGAACATGATTGGTAGATGTATTAACTAGTTCTTGTTAGAAAATTCGTTCTTCATGTGTAAGGATGCTTATCGGGGATGGACCATTTGGTAGCCAATTCTAAGTGCTAGGTAATTTGAAATGTCTTAGATTGTAGTTGGAAGTGGATTCTTTTACTGTACTCAAGCGCTACTTAATTTGAAATGTCTTAGATTGTAGTTGGAAGTGGATTCTTTTACTGTACTCAAGCTTCAATTTAGATTTGATTCTTGAATTGTTTCAGTTTTTTGTTCTCTTTGTGATATTTTTTATCCTTTTGTTTGTAGAGTACCCTTCTGATTAATGCAATGAAAAATTTTGTAGAATTTTTGTTATGGGTTTATTAATTATGGTAGAGTACTACCAATCCATCACTCTCACTCAATCCTACCCACTTTCTCTCTCTATGTTTTCGTATTAGATTACTAATTTGTTTGAATAAGTGTATTAGTTGAAATTAGAGATTTGATTTTTCAAGAAAAATAAATTAAATGATTGATTTTTTTAAAAAAAACAATAGTTAAAACTAGGAAGAAGGTAAAATGTAAAATGATAATTGGAAGTGGAGGAGATAATTGAACATAGGGGGTATGGAAAGGGAGATGAACCGGTGGAGTCAATCCCACTGGGCACTGGGGCTCTTCTCTTTCTTTTTTAATTCAAAGAAAAAAAAAACTTTTTTGGAGATCAAATCTTGAGCTCCTAAACTTCGTAAACCTAATATTTCTAAATTTGAGGGTTGTTGATTTTGATTGGTTCAAATAAAAGAAAATTTGGGCTTTAGGGAGTATGGGTTGATGTAGCAAAGAAGCCGAATGCATATTTATGGAGGCCAACATCAGAAATGACATGTATTGAAGAA
>JBBPDI010000032.1:5576789-5589884 GCA_037974545.1 Cucumis variabilis | reverse complement strand
GTAGATAGAAACTATGAACAGAGAATCGAAAAGCAAAGTACCTGAGGGTTGAGATATTCGAAATCCGTTCTTGGAGGCCATAACGAGGGATTGGAGCTTTTCATTCATTATGAATCATTTTTTGACAAGCGAATCTGAGGATAGAGAGAGCACTTTTGGAAATTCGGCAAACTATGAATGTTAAGAAAATGATTACAATAGAAATGAAACGGCTTCAAAATAATAATTATAATAAATAGTTTTAAATTTTAAGAATTCAATTTTCTTAAACAAAAAAAAGAAAAAAAGAATGTTAATTTTTGTAATGTACTAATTGAAAAGTTTAACCGTTTGAATTCTGATAATTTAAAACCAATTATTATAATTCAAAAGATGTATTCTCGTAACCTTTACGATAATTTCAGTTATTTCACTATTTTTTCATGCTTAGTTTGAAACTTCATGATTTTCAGGAATTTCAATTCATAATAGATTTTAGATGAATTTCGTTCTTTACTATCCAGAGAATGATTTAAAAATAATTATGTAATTTTTACTTAAAAAGCTATTGTAGTAAAAATTGTCGAATTATTAATTTCCACAATTCATACATAAAAATATATGTTAGTAAATTCTTAATTTCTTTTTTCTTTTCAAACAATAAATAATTTAAAATTGAAACCTAAAGAAAGGGTTGTTAGTGGTCAGTTTTTTTTGTTGTTGTTGTTGGGTAGTTTCTATCTAAGAATTTAATTTTTGTGAAGAAAGAAATTTTAGGGCTACAATGTATATTTGAAAAGTTTGATAATTGAACTTTTATAATCTAACTAATTATTATTATCATTATTATTTAAAAGATCATATGGTGTCCTTCCACATTTATTGGCCATTTGAGTGTTTCGTCGGTGATTAGTTTTGTTTTGTAATCCTTTATTAACAGTATTCATAATTATAATAGAATAATATAGCTCACCAAATTAAAGATAATTATTTTACTCCATTTTCAATCTTAGAAATGAAATATATGGTTACAATCTTTAATACTTCCTTCGGCCCATTATTAATCAGGTAGCTGTCTCTAATATTAATATTTTCGAATTCACTATGTCTCGAGGAATCTATCAAACTCTAGACTTTATGGCAAACATTTGTTTTACGAGTCTTTTAAAAATATAACAAATCTCCAATATATCATAACAATTTTAAAAGTGAAAATCAAATCTAAATGATTTTTTTTTCTTAAGATTTTAATTTAAATAACAATCATTTAATTAATTTAATTTAATTTATAAAATTAAATTCATAATTTGCCAATAACATGATTATCTCTGGAATCTTAATCAAACTCTTACAAAAATCAAGTAAGTTGGTTTTCCAAAAACCTCGACCAAGAATCTCCAAAAGCCATTCATATATTTTTTTAATTTGACGATAAGAATTGAATAACCTAATTTAATTTCTATGGATTGAATTTGCATTTCAAATTTCTTACAAATTAATTTCTCTGTGTTTTCTTTTATGTTTTCCTTTTTCTACTAACAACTTTTCTTTCAAACAATTTTTTTTGCATCATTGTCTTGTACGACACCCCTGCCTACCACTAAAAAGTATGAATAAATTTAAAAATACTAAATTTTGATAAGCATTCTACCTACATGTTTCATTTCATTTTTGACTTGAATAACAGTTTGAAAAAAAAAATAGAAAATATGATGAAAAGAAAAAGAAAAATTGTCCAAATGACAAATCTAGAATATTTAAATATTTAATTTCGTTTGATGGAAACTCAATTTTAGCTTGTGTAAAGGTCAGACTAGCTTCTCATTGATATCAACGACCCTTGGTGATTATGGAAGATGAAAGATCTTCAAAATTTCATTCACTTTTCTATTTTTCTTATAAAATCATCTATCATTTAACAAGTAATACGTTATAAAAAAACACACCCCATCATTTAATTTGGGTGCACTATTACCTGTTATTCATATTATATATATTCTGTTTTCTTATTATATATGTTAATTTATATTTCTCTCTTTCTTATTCACATTAACTTCCTTCATGCAACAAGGAGTGGTATTAAACTTAAAAAACATGATAAATTAAATTAAGAAAAACATTTTGTCTATTTTTTATGTCATATTTTGTTGATTATAGGTAGTGTTGTCTAACCTAATTTGTCACATTAGAACTCAACATGAACCCATGTTTGTTATAGAATAAGATTTATTGGGGAGATAGAACTATTAGCTTCAGCAGTGTTAGCTTTATTTGAGGTAGTGGTCCTACATGTTGTTCTCATCCACACTTGGTAAGTGTGGAATTAAAAATTTTAGAAACGTGCAATCCATTCCATAGCATTTTGCATGTACTATTTTGTAGAGTATATCATCAATATTTGACATTTTATAAATATGAAAAGACTTTACATTTTGATTTTTATTCTTTTTTATTTGATTTTTTTTTCTTAAACAATGAATTGATAAAGAGAGAAAGGAAAGACGTACAGTGATCCTGAATAACTGCCAACGACCTAGCAGAGTGATGGAGTAGGGGCTGGTGGAAGATGCTTTACTGGAGAAGTCCTGATGTGAAAGAGTGATGTTGAGAGAAGGTTTTTGCTTCGATGGTCTTCATTTTATTTTATTTTATTTTGAAATATCAAGTGTGCATTAGTAGTGTATCAAGTATAACAAGTGTATCATACATTATTAATGTATCATGGATATCAAGTGTATCAAGGAGCATCAATTATTGTGATAGTATATCAAGTATATTAGATGTATCAGTGTCTTTCATGTTTTTAAACTATGAGTAGAATTTGTTTTTTTTTTCTTTTTTTGCAAAACTAAAAAGGTTTGAGCTACATATTTAATAACTTGCCCATTTTGTAACTAGCCCAAAAACAAAATTTGAACTTTATGTTTGGAATCTTTCAGGAATCTTTTAATTTTTGAAAGTGTTTGTCTGTATTTAGTTTTTACACTCTCAAATGCTCAATTTAAAATCTTATACTTCAAATAAATCTTAAATGTAGTCTCTGCTAATAGTTTATAGTTGTAAAAACAACAACTATCTAGCATTTTTATTATAAATTTTGGAAACATAATAAAATTAGACTTTGAAAATATGAGAACTAGAATTGGAATTCTAAAATATATGACCAAAATATATTTAATTAATATTAAATGACATATTAATAACATATATAATTAATTGACATATCATATATATAGATTTGATTTTTTTATAAAGAAAAAAGATTTTAAACTTTCAACTTTGTTTTTTTAAAATATTAAATAAATTTAATGATATACTAGACATAGTTACCATTAACAGTTTTGAAATAAATCTTTAAAACATTTAGAGGGTCTTTGAAGTAAGAAGTAAAACGGTGAAAAATAAGTTGTTATGAAATCTAAAGAGTTGTGAACTATTAAAGATCACAGTACACAAAAGCAATTGATAAGGTATAAATTGAAGGTTTTTTTAATGGTCGGCCCACAAATTTCTTGAGTTATCGATAGAATTCACAATTCTGCCAACTTCTAAAATACTTGGGTCAAACACACTCATTTGTGTATATGAGTGTCTATATATCTACTTAAAGAGTTTTTAGATTAAAATGATATGAACCGAACAACGTTAAATTATTATTTAGATTTTATTTAATAACTTTGACATAATTTTAATATTCTTCAATTTTATTCTTTCTAGAGCATATCCAAGCAGGAGGTAATTAATATATTTTCTCTCTTTTACTATGTGCATTAGCTTTTTCTTGGGGGCTATTTAAAGACCATTAGATTGTACATAACAGTTTTCTACATACTGATTTTGCGTGATATGTGTTATGTATTCGATCATCTTGCTTGTAGAGTGTTCAAAACTTAAGTTTTATGTTTTGACTTTCGATCACAAAATAATCCAATTTTAGTCATTCTCTTTAAATTGCCCTCAAATCAATTTGAGGGTTTTAAAATTTGATATTAGAAGTTATAACAATTGGATCGAAAACTTGTTCCGGCACAAGATTGAAGGTGAAATTGAAAAAAAAAAAAAAAAAAGTTGATTATTGTGGCGGCATTAGAATTATTAAATAAGAGATTGGAAGACAAAAGTTTGAATTGGATTCTGACGATGAACCAAAAATCTTGCGATTTAAAAATAAAACAACAAAGAAAATTGGGGCGAACGGTGAGAAGACTATGAGATTAAGAAAATCGAGTAGCACCTCAAACAACGAGGTCAAACAGACACGTCAATTAAGCAGCTGGTTTTCATAAGTTATAAATAGTTGAGTCATGTAAAAAAAAAAAAAAAAAGCTTCAAGGAATAGTTCTCATGTTGATCGAAACTTACTTTCATTATCATATGGAAGTATTTCAAATGATCCATATGAGTATCTTTTATGGGAGGATGAAATTGAGGCCATATTTGAATACAACCGTTACAACAAAAGAAAAAGGTAAAACTTATTGTTTAATTTGATGATGCACTAACATGGTGGAAGCTCTCATCTTTAAAAACGAAGAGAGAAATGAAGATTTTGCAATACTCTTTTGGAAAGAAATCAAGCTTTTGATGAGAAAACGTCTTGTTCCTAAGGCTTTCCACAAATTGCAAGCTTTGAAGCAAAGGAGCAAAAGTGTGAACACTCACAATAAGAAGTTGCTGTTACTACTTGAAAAGGTTAACATATTTGAAGAAGAGGAAACTACCATGAATCAATTCTACAATGAACTTAATGAGGAGATTGTTCAGATGCTTGCCGATTGTAAAGAAATTCGACCTTGTGAGTATTTGGAAAAGATGGTGCATGTCACCCTCAAAATAGAAAAACTACTTCAAAAGAAATCTTCAAGGTACACTAAATTCTAAGCTCAATTTCAATTCAACCACTAGTAAAGAGAAACTTAATAAAATTGTGTCAATGCATGGCCATGCTGTTTTGCCTAATAAGTCTTAAGTCATTAGATTGCAAAGACTCACTTGACTATAATCTTGGGACTGTTGTTGAATCATTTATTACTAGTGAAACATGTGTTAATGGTACTGGGTAGAGAAAGTAGATGGTACTAAACTTGAAACTGACATACTTTGTGTTGACATTTCTAATCCTCTAGAGTCCAAAATATCCTTTGATCCTATGCTTGTATCTTGTTACGTGTGATTTGGAAGACAAAATGTGAGACAAAAACAATAGAAATATATTAAGAATAAAAGTGTGCAAACAGTGACGAGAGAAGAAAAAAAAATGTGAGTTTGAGAATTTATGAGACTAACAAAAGGGCGGTTTGTTTTCTAACAAATGAGCTTCAACCAAGTTTAGTTTCTACTTCGAGTTTTTGCAGGAAATTTTAAAGCAAAATTCAAAGAGTTCTCAAATTCTTTCAATGATAAAAAATTGAATGAGAAGTGGATGCGCCGGAATCTAAGAAAGCAACATTCTATGATATCTTATGATTAAAAGGTTGCATTACAAAAGAGTCCCATTTAAGAGAAGTGTTAGGAAGCCGACATCATTCTCTTCTCATGATTTCAAAGCTTGAATTCGAGGATGAATCCTTTGAAAAAAGAAGAGGATGATATAAACCAACCCAACATCAAATTATTAACTAAATTTTATTTAATAACTTTAATGTAATTATAATATTTTTCAATTTTAGATGTAATTTTGTATTTTACTATGTTGCATCAGTGTTTTTATTGGGGCTATTTAAAGTATAACTATTAGATTGTATAGGACACTTTTGCATATTGGAATTGGAATGAAAATTTACTGTCATAGATGATGGAGATTCAATCACCAACCTTATAATTCTTAATCTAGGGTATCACCAACCTTGTAATTCTTAATCTAGGGTTGCATGTTTTAGCATTGAGATAAGTCTTGCTCGTGGAGTGTTCAAATCGGAGTTTTATTTATCTGTCTCCTATCAAAACATAAATTCTAGTCTTCTCTTTGGATTGTTGTCAAGTTTAGCATTTAATTTTTGGAACTCACCAATTGGTTCCTAATTTTCAAATCTTAGAATTTTCATCCGAAGTTATACTTTTATTCAACTAATCAGAACTTGTTTCAATTAAGTTTCCACTTTCCAAAACTCAGAACTTGTTTCAATTAAGTTCCTAGTTTCCAAAACTAATATTCGTTATATTTAAAATGACAAATATTATATAATTAATGCATTTTCAAATATAGCAATATTTACAAAATAATAATATTAATATTACTACAAAATCTCAAAATATTTATGCTCATCTCACAAAATAAGAAAAGTTCATCAATCCCAATTAAATTCTACATATGCTTTTGTTGGTTTTGAAAATTGTCAGACGAGTTTGTGTACTTTTCACTTTTCTTCTTTACAATCGTTTATTGTCTCAAGTTTTCTTGCCATCGTTTAGAATTTATTATCTGATCATATAAATTTGAAGTTTATTTTCTCATCGATTAAAATGAACTACACAATTGTGTATCATATAGACAATCGAAACCATCATTTAGACTATAATACATAATCGTTTAGAAGAAGATTACTTGCGTGCATGTTGACCGAGGTATTTTTTGTATTTCACATTGTGGGCCTATGAGCTTTTTCCTTTTTTAAAATAGTTCTATACAGTATGAATACTTTATGGTTTGTTTTATTTTTTAAAAAACCTCTCATAATAATAGTGAGTTTATAATATTAACTTACACATGTACAAGAAAATTACATGTGTATGTAGGGGTGTAAGTCCAACTCGAATAACACTATAACCCGAACTACCCAACCCATATTATATGAGTTTGGTTGGGCTGGATTAGCTTAAAATGTGGATTGAGTTGGATTGAAAATTTTAGTTTTTTCGGGTTGGGGTTGAAAAATCTATTTCAACCCAACCCAACTCGTATACCATATTTATGTAGGTTCGATTGGGTTGAATCATATTATATATATATTTATGTGGGTTGGGTTGGGTTGGGCTTGAAAAAGTCTTGCTCGACCGAGAGGAAAGATAGAATGCTTTTATGTAAGGATCTCGGACAACCGTATAGAATTTTGGACAAAATTGAAGACAAAAGTGTAATCTTGGGGTCACTTAGTGCTTGTTTGGCTGAGATGAAGAACAAAAAGCTTAAGAACTTGGGAACTCGGGCAATCCGACTAATATTGTTATAGATTTTTTTCCTCTTTTTTCCACCCTATATGTATGTGTATGTACATGTACGTATAAATTAAACATAAATATAAAAAAAAAATTATAACTTTAACTTATATAACCTCTCAGAACATGCATGCATATAGATATGTACATATATATGTAAACATATATATGCATATGCATATATAGATATATATATGTATACATATATGTATATATATCACATATGCATATACATGTATATACAATCCCCACCCACATCCTGTCTTCGTTTAACTGATGGAGAAGAAGTTTTTCTATCTCTTCATTTTGGTTGTATAATCGAGGATTTTTTATTCTATTAGGGTAGAATTTATGTTTCATGTGTTAAATGATTGTTTTCTTTCAAATTTTATGAATTAATCAAAATTTAAAGTCAAATTTTAAAATATTTGTAGCTTTTGAGACATCAATGACGAAATAGAAATTAAACTAAAATTTCAAAAAAGAAAAAATATTTAGTCCAGAACGTTGGACTAAGTACAACCTAACTTCAAATCTCAAATACAATGTACTTTTTAACCCAATTATTATTAAAAATCAAACTGTTTTTATATTTTAAAATTTCAAATATTATATATTTTAAGAATAATTAAGTCAAAATTATGAGGACCATGAAACCCTTACTATCTTAATATATGTTAATTGTTTCTTCGTTGAAAACAAAACTTATTTAGTCTTACGAGCAACATTTGATAGATAATTTACACAAGCTATCGAGACTTGGAAAGGAAAGTTTTTCCTCCCGCTACCTTCAAGATAATTGTCTCTAACATTTTTTGCAATTAAATCAGCAACATTATTTACTTCGCTATGGATATACACAATTGATACGCAATTAAAATTCTCTTTTAAGAGAGTTTACTTCGTCGAACAGCTGATTCACCATTGGTCTGATTCAATGATTATACACTTGTGGTGGTGAAGAGAATCAGCTAATTTCATACCTTCAAATATGGCCAACATTTCAGCTATTATTAGAGGGGAAAAGTCATAAGACGTGGTAGGTGTAGCAGAAAATTTTTCCATTTTGGATTTCAGATTATATATCTATGGAGGGGTGGATAGCTAAGCTGCATCAACGTTTATAGTCACAAAATTTTGTGGAGGAGGATGCCCAGCCACTGTTCTCAGAAGATGGAATGCAACAATTGACAGAGTGAGTCTTCCTTCAAAGAGCAAAGAATTTCAAACCTTCCTGGAGGTATGATCGAATTCAAATACATTAATAATTATAAATATATGCCAATTATTAATGTATTAATGCTTATTAATAATTACAAATATGGAAACACACTAATTGCGTAATATATGCTAATTGATAATTACAAATATGGAAACACATGAAGTCTACATAAAACTTTTGTGTGCTTTCTCTCAATCTATTATTGTAACTAATTTTATTGTTTTTTAATAATATATTTTCAAAGGAGAATTATTTTATATATAATAAAAAAATTAAACTATTTATAAAATATAACAAAAAAAAACTTAAAAAATAAATTTTTGCTTTGGTAAATAATTTCAATATATTCTTTTTTTTTTAATTGTCCCATCTTCAACTATATAAAGTTTTCTTTTTCTTTTTTTCTTTTTAGGAAAATTATTCGATCCTTCAAGGCTCATTTAGTCGGAAATCTATAATTTGTTGCAAAAAAACACACTTGTGATCATGACTTAAATCATGTGATTAGTGTATACATGTAGTTGTTTATGTTTTAAAATGAAAATCATTCCAAGCTTTAAAGCTCGCTCATTTAGTTATATATCTCTAATTTGTTCTAAAAAATATAAATATACTTTCGAATTCTTAAAATTATGTTGGTGTATATTTTTATATTTCAAAACGTCTAGTTCTTTTATGAGATGAATTTAAATGAACTAATAATCATATCAAGTTAAACTTCAAACTTTTATAAGGTATATCAATTTACACATTTGATTATTGTTGAATGAGAAATTTCAAATCAAACAATCATAAATGACCACATCATCTCTCTAATTAATTAAGGGTGAAATTATACAAATCATCATCAACTAGAAGTTGACATGTGTCCCAAATAGGAATGAAGAACATAAATTAGCTAAATCTCGATGATGCTACATTGTTTCATCGTGATCATTGAATTGAATAAAATTAATTTTGTCTAATTTTATATTATTATTTATGGGTTTAAAGATCAATTGAGCTTGAAAATAAACTTTATTCAGTCCAAATGCTATATAAAACCTAAATCTATATAGTTGAATCCAAAAGTGGGACTCGTAGATTAGCCAAGCCTAAGTCCACATAAAACTCTATTTCATAATTCTATAAATAAAGAAGTCCTTTTCCTTTAAAATTCATAAATTTTTGCAACAATCTACCTAAAATTTTCAGAAAGGTAAGAAGACTAACTCCTAAAGGCTAAATTACCCCTGAAGCTCAGGTCCCGAAGGCCCCAACAATCTGACTTCGAGAACATCCACATGCACTTTTAATGTATGGAAGTTCAAGAACGTCCATACATTAAGTGAATGAACTAAGAGAGAATCAGAGAATTAAATACCGGAGATAGAACCAAATGACATCAAATCGACAAAAGTATAAGTTCAACTCCACTAAACACATTTTTTCAAAAACCTCTCGTGCAAAATATTGTATTTTGTTTGAAAAGAAATCATGTGTGCAAAATATTGAATTATTAATACAAAATTTTCTTTGAAAATTGTTCTTGAATTTACTTAAAATGTCAATCTTGTAACACTCACCTTTGAAAAAATCTAGAAGCGTTTTAGAATTAGTGCACTGATGCTTCTTAAAAGTAATGGTAACGAAGAGCCTAAATTAATAGACTAATAAAACTTTAGGATTTTAAACTTATTTAATTTCTATAAGTTTCACGTCATATATTGGTTGAATCAAATTGATCTTTTGGGGTAAATATTCTATTTCTTTTATTTTCTCTCCCCTCCCATGTGGTAAATTTTATTGTAGTCATCATCTCTTGCAGTTGAAACAATTCGCCTAGAAAGAGTAATGCACTGAGAAGATGTAATGCTTAGACTTAACACCTAGACAATCTGTGTGCTAATTTGTCTTGTATTTTGCCTGGTATAATTAGTATCTCACCTTGTCTAAACAAAATGCCTTAATTAATCGCTTGATCTCCCGTCTTGTCTAATGATCAGAACGTCTAAGGATCAGCTCTAGTGACTTATCAAGTACTAATCAATTCGTTTAATGATCAACTCGCTTGGTCAAAACTCCTACTGTAAAATAGAAACTAGTTAATAAAAAAAGTTTGAGTCGCGAATCTCTCTTCTTTAAGACGTTTCGTGGTTCTGCTCCTTTGTGCAAACAGACTTATATAGTCTTGTCGTCCCCAGAATAAAACAGTCGTGTTCTTCAATCAAAATTGCATAGATACTTATTGGATTACCATCACTCAAATGGACACTTTTGTTGCTAAAAAAACCATAGAAAGCTAAGATAGTTTGAAAAATAAGTTTTTCTCATATATCAAAATGAAGAAGGAAAAATGTTTTATATAGTGGATGAGACTAAAAGAGACGTTGGTAATTAAATAGAGAAATTTAATTATGAAAACGTTTGTAATCAAGGGAGAAAAACATTGAGAATTAAATGCATAACGGAATAAAACGTTTGATTCTCTTATTACTCGACACCATCATAAAGATTTTGTATTAAAAGACAAAGATAATATCATTATTACATCTCATCTTGTCTAGGATGGAGACATGTGCGTGGAGAACTTAGCATATCTTCTAGCCATCTCGCCTAGAATGACAACTTATGTTTGTAGATTACCAAATCTAATCTCCTAGCCATCTCACCTTAGATGACAACATGCAATTTATTTACTTAACCTTTCTCATTTTCAAACTAACAATTAAATGAGTATTTTTGTAATAATGATATTTTAAAAAATTTCCATCAACACTTGCTCGTCACATTTGTTCTCATTGCAACTCATCTCCTTCCATATGGTCGTTGTCTATATGTGTAACGAGTGTCGTACTCTTTTTGTTCTTAATAAAGATTTGTCTTGGTAAACATTTTGGAACAAAAAGCACTATATATTTATGTTTCTAAAGCTCATTCTTTTGTAATAATTTTTTTAAATGAAATAAGTTGTTATTTTATTTTGTATCTTATCTTGCATCATAAAAATCCAACCATGTAAAAATCAAATGATAATATATGTAATCGTTAAAAATATGTGAATGGTATAGAAATGGATTATATTCAAATAACTAATAATCTTAGATTTAGGGAATTAATAAGGGTAAAGCATTTCCTTTTGTACAAAATTTGAAGTTTTAGCCATGAAAATAAGCTATCATCTTTTATATCATCAATGACATAAAAGGTGAGTTTTCTTGATGCCCACTCACCGTTTCCTTTTAATACATTTCTTTATATTTATATATATTATATATGTTAGTAAAATTAATTAATTGAAGAAATTTTTTTAAAAATTGCAAAATATCGAAACTGTTTACAAAATATAGTAAAATTTTGTTAGACTCTTTCATTTGAAAATTTTGCTATATTTGTAAATATTTTTTTTTCATATTATATAACAATTTTTTTTAATTTTTTGAAATTGAAATTTATAGTTTAGAAAATTATATTAAAATTGAGATTATAGTCTCTCAAATTAACAACTCCAATTTAATAAATTAATTAATTATATATAATTTAATATACACATAAATTTTATTTTAATTGAATAAATTAGTTTATATATATAAACATATAAACTCATACTTATGTTTAAATAAAATGTAAAGAACCAATGAAATATGTTTAAATAAAATGTAAAGAACCAATGAAATAAAAGTATCAAGTAATTATATTTGTAATTAGTCAATGATGATTATGTTTCAATTAATTTCAAGTAGTTCTTATGATGAAATGTTTAAATGAAAACAAATTATTTAAAAAAAAAACAGTTGCTTTGAAGTCACATTCTATATACGTCTTAAAGTTTTAGGGTCTCTTTTTAAATTTTAATCTCCATATAACCTATTGAAAACAAAACATTGATTAGACTAAAAATCATAATTGATGAAGTTGAAACTTGAAATCATATATATATATATATATATATAAAGGTTTATGAGTTTATAATTAGACTCAAAAGCCGGAAACTCACAAAGGTTTCGTTATACTTTTCTTTCTTTCCTTATTATTATTTTTGTATTGATATTATTTATGTGAGTATATGACTTTTAACTTTACTGGTTATAAAAAAAACTTGTTAAATTAAAAACTTTAGTGGTTATGGTTTTGGAAAAAAAAAATAGAATCTAGTCTTTTTAATATTAAAAACTATAACAAATCATTATGGTTTTGATTCTAAACACAATTTAATCAAAAGATATGGATTAAATTCTAAATTTTGATTTTTTAAATCAACAAAATTTACCATTTGACTTAATTATGTTTTCTCTCTCTTACATGCAATGAGTAATTCTGTCAGTCAGATTGTGACGACTCCAGAGATAATCCCTATCGTTATATATGGCAAGTTTTAGTTGCCAAATCTTGAAAGTTTGCAGCAAGTCTTAGTTTGGAAATATGTTAATGGAGTTTGGCTTTGTTTTCTACAACAAAAGCAAGCACTGGAAACCCTCTTCTACCCTCTAAATGCATCGTTTCATTCAAAATTCTAAAGTTCATCAATGGTGTCTCTTCAACCCTAATAAATACCAACGCTTCCACTAATCTCTTCTTCTTGTTTTCTTAAAGAACCAAGTTAGTTTTCTTCTTCTTCTTCTTCTTCTTTTTCTTAATTTTAATAATTAGAATATGGCTTCTTCGTCCTCGTCTCTGCAAGATACTAATATTAATTACACTATAACACAAGAAGAATTCAACCTGTTTCACACGATCGACCGAAGTCTTTTTAGTCGAAT
>JBBPDI010000032.1:5518906-5531381 GCA_037974545.1 Cucumis variabilis | reverse complement strand
TTATGGGCTTGCATTGGGTTGAATATGAGAAAACTTGAGTACCCAAAATCCAATCAAATTATAATCATCACAATTTTTCTGTGATGACGTGGCAGAATTTAATTGGTCAAATTATGCTTTTAATTTTTAATTTGAAACACACGTCAATTTTAATTAGTCCCAAATTTAATTATGTGTACTTTTCATCATTAATTTAATAAATGATGTGACAATTTGTGATTGGTCTCAAAATTTCTTATTCAACAATAAAGTTGGGGCATTTTTGAAAATAGCAGAATAAATTAAAATATTTACCAGCTATAGAAAAATTTTGAATTTTATCACCGATAGTCTTCTATCACTATAGCATATCAATGACTATCAGTGATAGAATTTGCTATATGTTGTAAATATTTTATAAAATCTACTATTTTTTAAAAATTTTCTATAAAATATATATTTTTATTTTTTTCAAGTTGCTATTTGGTGGTTTATCGTGTAAGATGTTGAAAAAAAATATTGTTTAAATTTGGATGGCCAAATCTAAACTATTGTATACTAAAAATAGCAAAATCATGTAAAAAAATCTTTTTGATTTGTACCTAAATCTAAACGATCTTATACAAAATTAAACGTGTACGAAAGAATCTCGAAAAAAAATCATTTAGCCAAATCTAAACGATCCCATGTACCAAAAATATTGAAATAATCTTTTAGATTTAGTAACTAAATGATCAAATTTAAATGATCATGTAGTTAAATTAAACGATTGTATACGAAAAAATCTTGAAACAAAAGTCATTTACGAAATCTAAACAATCAAATCTAAACGATCATGTACCAAACGATAGTCAAATCTAAACGCGATTGTGTACTAAATATATTAAGCATGTTGTTGACAGGAGTATTTTTGTATTTTTCTTATTGTGAACATGTGAAAATTTCTTTGTTTTTAAAATTATTCTATACTATAAATATTTAGTTGTTTTGTTATATATATGGTTAGAAGAAACTATTTTTTTTTTACTAACTTTGTACTAAATGTAATAACAAAATAAGTTTATTGTCCAGGAAAATCAAATAAATTATTTTTAGTATAATAATTCCAAAGCTTTTGGATCAAACCACTTTTCTCAATGAAAGGCATATATATATTATATTAGTTCTTGGAATTAACTCGATTAAGTATAGTATTATATGTGGAATTCTTAAAGGAGTTTTTTTTTTAAAGAATAATAAAAACAAAATATTTAAAACTTCATGGTAAAAAGAATTTCCTAAAAGAGAAAAAAAAAACTATTCTACACTATTTTGTCATGGATAAGGTGTAAATATTTTGGTAGCTTCACCATTTTTTACCATTTATCCCTTATTAAATCTATACAATCTAGATCAAATTTATTAATATTAAAAGTAGAATAATATATAAAATAAGCAAATCCTAAGGGTGTGTTTGGAGAAAGGGTTGGATTATGGAGGGTTAGTGTTATGATAAAGGGTTGTATTATGATAATATGTGTTTGAGAGAAAGGTCATGTAGGAAGAATTACGAGGTGATTATAATAAAATGTGTTTGAGGCAAGGGTTATGTATGAAGAGGTATGAGGTGGTTATGATAAAATGTGTTTTGAGAAAAGGTTACGTAGGTAATGTTATGAATTTTTTTTTTATACATTATTTTTAAAATTCGTATTCTAAATCCAACACAATTTTCATACATTTAATTTACCAAATTATCATATTTCCGTAAAATAATTTTTAGTAATTTCTTTAAATGTGACGTCTATTTCAAACATTTTTTTACGTAATCGTTACGTGCGGACAATTTATTGATTTTTTAAAGAAACTCATATTCTAAATCCAACACACAAATTTCGTATAATTAATTTCTCGAAATGTTCTATTTTCGTAAACATTTTTAAGTCATTTTTTAAAAATACAACGTCAATTTTTAACTTTTTGACATAATTGTTAAGTGCAAATAAATTATTAATTTTTTTTAAGAAAATCATATGATAACTCTAATACACAAATTTTGTATATTTAATTTACCAAACCATTATAGTTTTCGCAAAATAATTTGCCTTAATTTCTTTAAATATGACATGAAATTTTTAACCTTTTTTTAAGTAATAGTTGAATAAATTATTGTTTTTCCTTTTAAAGATAAAATAATCTCAGTTTTCTTCTTACCTAAACATTATGCTTTTTTTTCTCTTTTTAATTAGAGGATTGTTGTTCCATAGAGCAACAAAAATGATAAAAAAAATTATAATAAATCAATGAAAGATATTAAAATAAGGAAGAAGAAAGAGAAAAAAAATACATTTTGGAAAGTATGAAATAAAAAATTTAGATTCAAAATAAATAAAAAATTCATACCCACCCCATCATTTATTACAATACATTTCCAAAAAAAAAAATTAGATTCAAAATTTAATTTAAATAAAGTTTAAATCAAATATCGTCGTTAAATTGATTTTTAAAAAAAATCTTATACATTCAAAGTTTAAATATTTTTTTAAAATATTTGTTATACATATTTAGGTTATTTAAAGATTCAAAAGTTATTTAATTTAATATTAAATCGTTTGGGTTGTTTTTTATTTTTTTTTTATAAATTTAATAAAATTCATTTTTTTAGAAATTTATTAACTTAAATTTATCAAAAATAGTTTAGATAAAATATTTGAAAGGTAAAAAATGAATAAAAATAAATAAATAAATAAAAGACATGAAATAACAACAAGCTAAATACGAGGACTAAATGCGTAAACTAATCATAATAAGTATTTAATTAAAATTAATTTTATGAATAAAATAAATTAAAAATAATATTTATTTAAGATTATTAAATTAATTAAAAATAAATGACATTTGATAAATAAAAGAGTAAAAAAATTTTAAAAATGAAATAATAAAATTATGAAGAGTTGAAAATGTAAGATTATGGAAAATTGAAAAGGTAAGTTTATGGGAAGTTGAAGAGGGATTAAGAAAGGAGAGAGAGAGGGAATAGATGTTATGATAAACCTAAAACAATAACCATTCTCCCAAAGAGGGGATGAGTTACCAAAACCCTAATCCAATATTGATAACATTTGCGCCAAACGGCCCTAAATCTTAAAATTTTCCTCATCGCCTCTTCCCTATTCTATTTTACTTTGTTCTTTACATACCGCTGATTGAAAGAGATACTAATCCCCACCAAAGTATATTATTGGATGGTAATCTCCCACTTGCTTCAACTAAGCTTTCAACTTCCACACACCATTTATTATATTGTTGTATTTGGCATCCACCCTTTTAATATATATTTCCAACTTTTAAACTTAATAATAATAATTAAATCTTTTTTTACACTAGAAGAAATATAATCTTTAATGTTGGTTGGTAACTGATATCTTTGCCAGTGTTGTTAAAGACCTTTTAATGTCACTTTGGCTTTAATGTCGATTTAAAACAGACATTAATAACCTTTTATTTCGTTTGTAAACTGACATCTTTGATGGTGTTATTGAAGGTCTTTAATATCGGTTGTCCTTTGATGTCGGTTTAAAAATGGCACAACAATGTCGATTTAAGTCTTGTTTCTAGATCCATTTTTACAAATTTATTTTTATTAAATTGTTGCATTATTGTCTTTTTTTTCGCCAAATAGTTAAAAATCGACATCATGGATCCGTATAGATAAATATTTTTTTCTTACACCAACGAATAAATAAAATTAATATTATTTTGTAAACTATAATATTTCTCTTTTACATATGTATATACATAATGAAATCTTAATACTGTGTTTATAAATTCTACAACAATACACGAAAAAATATCCTAATACAAGACTTAAATAAGAAATCCTAAATGCCTTCTCGGTCTTCAACCTTCAACGATCGCTTGGTTATCTACACAATCGCTTAGCTTTCATGGAGATCACTGAATATACATCTGACACTCGAGCAATATCTTTAAGAAAAATAAACAACAATAGAATATGAGTCAACTCAAATCAAACATTCCAAAATAAGTCAAATATTATAAACTCAATGCATCTCTGTACCAAACAATCTAGATATTTCTATCAAAATTATGATTTCAACTTGCTTTTATTTCTTAGTTCAGCGATATACACCAAAAAAAAAATAATCAAGAAATGAAACCCTCGATCATGATTAAGACAAACCAATGAAGAAAATAACTTGTATTTGCTAATTTTTCTAACATCTTAACAAATCGAAAAGGATCAAAGAGAAGCAACTAAACTAATACCTAATTCTGAACCAGTCTCTCTAAAGTCTAACATGTTCATATTGTAAGATCTTTTGGATGGTTCATTCTCGTTTCTCTTGGATGACCATCCACATGTCCAGAATAACCATTAAATTGTTTAATGACTCAAGCTAAAAACACTGTTTTTCTTTTTTCATCTATTTACAAATTATGTGTTTGTGTGATTTAAAATTTGATTTCATTTTGCAAAATCTACAATTATGGTTTTGAACATTGAAGCCGTTAATGTGGTTTAATATACAAGGAAAAATTTACAGAATTAACCTACTTTTTACAAATGCTCTAAACATGAATTATATATCTTCCCTAAAATTTCTACGTAAATATGAGACAATGTGAACCTTCTGACACTTCATTAATACCATTTTAGCCATAAACACAGCAGAAGGAGAACAAATACTATTAGAGAGAATGTGTTTTAAAATGCAAAATGATATCATTATGTTAGAGGGTTTATATATGCACTTCTCTAAACCCTAAAGCTAAATCATAAATAACTACATATGCTCAATTATTGGAAGAGTTTTTGGGGACGTTCGTATTGCCACATTAACGAATTTAAGGCATTCCAACAAAGTGCATTTTTTTAAACTCTTTCATAACGTAATTAAATTAACTCTATTCAATATCAACTTTCTTTTATGTTATTTATAGCGGCAAAAAAGAGCTATGAGAAAAGTCGAGGACTTTCGTAACATCGATCATCGATTATCTCTAAAATGCCATGCAAACATTTTTTCAACTTTTCACAATGCTATAAAAAAACGTCATTGAAAGCTTTTTATAGAGCTATCACAAAAGCTATAAAAAGACTTTTCGTAGTAATTTTTTTCCCATACTATATGAACAAATTTTCACAACAGTAATATTGCGAATATTGGAAATAGAGTTTTTATGGCGACAAAAAAATACTATGAAACGTAATGAACTTTCAATAACATGGAGTTATCACCACATTTCAAACAAGTTATGGAAAGTCTATAAACATGTTGTTTTTGATGGACTAGCCATTAGTGTTCTTATATGAATATAACAAATATTTTCAAAGATGACTTGAAAGACTTATTGATGAAAGGTGCTATAGCTACTCTCTACAAACAACATTTGAGATTAAGTTAACACATTACATTTGCACGTGACAAAACCAAGAGTTATCAAGTGATGCTTTCATTAGAGGGAGTAAATTAAATGTGTTGTACTATTTTTTCTTTGACTATGGTTTTATCCCACTAAATTTTCCTAACAAGCTAAGTTTTTTAGCTCATTGTGTTAAATTACATATATAAATAACGTGTACTTTTTTTTCTTCGCTAGAATTGTTTTCAATGGATTTTTTCTTAATAAGGTTTAACAAGCATATATTTCATATACAACGAACATCTAAAGAGAAAGTATTATGAATATTCTAAATTATATTTGAATATCATTCAATGTCCATATAAACTCTCTAGGTTACAAATTCATCTATTAACGAGCTTTCCATCAATTTTCTTAATTTTCTTTGTCCCTTCTTTATGTATGGTTTTGTAACCATTATTTTCACAAATCCTATAAATAAATAGTGTATAAATCATTTGTAAGATATAAATTATAATTGAGTTCAATTGCTATTATTTACTTTATATTAACTACTTTCTCTCTTGTTTTACTTCGGTTCCTACTTATCTTTACAAAATAACATAATTAATCAATGATTTGAATTAAATAAATCAAATCAGTTTGAATGTCTTCTTTTATTTATTGAGTCAAATCATTTTTACAACCAAAACATTAACAATATTGAAATAATTATTTTAAGTTAAAAGATGTTTCTAGAAATTACAAAAACAAGCAAAATTTTAAATTCTATCATTCTATCCTTTTTTGTCTAAATTTTATTATATTTTATAAATATTTTAGTTTATTTTACTATATTTAAAAAATCTCATATTTCTAGAATAACGTTGAATAAATATATACTAATGCCTATATAATTCTATATAGTATATTGTGATTAATGCCTATATAAGTTACAGGGTTGTACATCAATCACTTTGTATTAGTATTATGATAGAACTTTTAAGTGCATTGAAATTAATTTGAATATATATTATTGAAAGAAGTGAGAAAAAATATTGATAGTCATAAATAAGAATATAATTAAATATTCATTGAATATACCGCATAATTAACACTACTTTCATAAAAATGACATGTGAACTTCTGTTAAAAATAAAATAGAAAAACTTACCCTGCAGGTCTATCTTCCATGTGGCCTACTCTATTGTGCCACCCTCTAAAGCTCCAATTGACCTTTTGTCTCTCTAAACCCTTGTTATTATCTTCTTTTTCCCCTTTACGGTCTTGGTTTTCAACTTTCATGAATGTACTTTTTTACTTTTAACTTTTTATAGAACTTGTGATATTATAAGTAACATTCGCACTATAATCCCACAATAGATAATTTAAAAATATATGAGCAAGTTCAGTTTGTTTCCTCTTTAAATATGAAAAAATAAAATAATAAATATGAATTATTGTTAATGAAAAAGCTATTAGAAATAGCAACAAAATTATTTTAATTCTATCCATTATAAATTATTATATAAAATTTTGCTATATTTTATTTTATTTTTTTATATTTGAAAATATTCTAATAATAATAAATTCAAAAGCACAATAATGCAAAGTCAGAAGAAGAAATTTAAAAAGGAAAAAAAAGTAATACCCAATTTCCATTATCATTTCTTCATTCAGGGTGATCCCAACTAATTCATTATTTGTTATATAATACATAAGTGGAGTTGAATGGAATAGGAGAATTCAAATCCATATATAACTCCAATAAAAGAACGTAAACAAAAAAAATATTTCATAAAAACCCCAAATTCAAACCTATATATATTCCATCATATTCATCCCCTTTTTCATTCTCCAGTCTACCTTCCTCGTCTTTTTTCTCTTTCCCATAAAAATGACTGCTGCACACTGTTCATGTTTCCGTACAATTTCTCATACTCATGATTTCAGTTCCCACGCCAGAGCTGCCCCATGCAGAAACTTCTCCTCCTCACCGACCTCGCACCCGCCGCTGCTTCTCTATAGTTTTCAAATTCTTCACTTGATCTGCCGCCCCAAGCATGGCCACCTCATTGAAACTTACATCACAGTACTCAATAGTAGATATAAACGTAGAGACAGAAAAGTGGCTACTGATCTCCCTTTTTGTTATTATCATAATTTCCCCCTGCATTTCCTTTTTTTCCTTTTTTACTTCCATTCCGACGTTTCTATTTCTTTCAAAAGCAGTCTCCTAGGATGTGAACGTTCATCCCCAACAACGTGGAATAAATATTTATGGCCCAAAATTCTCTCCCCCTTAATGTTTGAACCTCTATTGTTATTTATAATTAACTAGGAAGAAACGCACTCGTGTTAGAAAATTAGAAAAATAAAATTAATTTTCATACATATTTTTGTTTACTAACTTTCTACTAAATATAATAACAAAAAATTATTAATGGCAAGAAGTCTTAAGAAAAAAGTTTATTGTCCACCAAAATCAAATAATTTTTTTTAGTATAGAATAATTTCTCTTTGTGGATCAAACCACTCGTCTCAATGTAAGTCATACTCACACACACATATATATTAGTTATTGGAATTAAGTATACTATTGTAAATGGAATTCTCAATGCCATCCATCCTTTTAATGTTACCAACAATTTTCAAACTGAATAATAATGAGTGTTTCCGTGCATTTTCAAATAGTACGGCCCGGAAATGGGTTTCCATGTGTAGTGAAAAAGTGCAATTATGGTCTCATTTATGTCTTATTTATAAGTATAATTTTATCCTTTATAGTTTATACATACCATTAATCATATTAAATATTAGTAATTAATTAAACAAATATCACATCAGGCAGAGAAGAGGCCTAAAACCCTTCTCCAACTTAGATAGAGTACTATTTCTAAATTTCTTCCAAATTTTATTTTTTAACCATAATTATTAGATAATTACAAATTCACGATCCTGGTAATAAAAAAAATAAAATCTCAAGAACTCGGTAAAATATTTTCATAATTTTCAGATTTATCCTTGATATTATACACGATCTGCAACTTATCTTTCTTTTTCTTCTTTGCAATTCATTTATCTTCTCCCCAAACTTCTTCACCTTTTTTTTCACAATTTCTTTTTTATATGTTTAAATGATTTATTCTTCTGTTTGAATCTCCTATTTCATCTTTACCATTTTTGACAAAAAAATTTTAAACTACTTCATGTTCCTCATATTCGAAAATATCAAGATCATTTAAATATCATTTTGACATGATTTAAACATTTGTTTATCATTATCAACACGAACGTTTAAATTTGAACTCCTTTTTCCACCGTAAAAAAAAAACTACACGATCATGTTAATCTAGTCTAAACGATTATCGTGTACCAATATCTAAATGATCATATACCAACATCTAAACGATCTTGGATCCAAGATTGTGTACCAAGATCATTTAGCTTTGGTACAAGATCGTGTATCAAGATCTTTTAGATTTGGTACAAGATCGTTTAGCTATTGGTACACGAATGTGTATCATGATCATTTAGAAGAAGACTACTTGAACACATGTAACCAATTCATCACATGTTGAATGTGGTATTTTCGGTATTTCACATTGTGGATCAATGGTCTTTTTTCGTTTTAAAGTTATTTTATACAATATAAATATTTTACTAATTTGTTATACTTTTTAAAATATCACAATTAATTATGGTAAAAGAGTAAGTGGAATAAATTATTAATTAAATTTTAACGCAAAAAAATGAAATTACAGTGATATATTTATATTAAAAGAGAGAAATTTATATTTCAATATAAAAAGAAAAAAGTCATATTAACATTTATGAAGGAAAAAGGAAACAACACACTCTACTTGAAGGAGACGAGAGGATCAAAGTCACTTACAAAAACAAATTGAATTTAATAAATAGACTTAGGAGACCATTGAATTGACTAAATTGCCACCAAAGTAATAACAGACATGTGTTTATATTGAAAAGGATAAAATTGGCATAAATTATTTTTCCAAGACCCATTTTGTATATTATAGATATAGATATAAATATTTGCATCATTAACGAATTTAGTTTTGTTTTCTTTTACGTTTTGTTTGAATGTAGTTAATATAGTTTAATTTTCTAATTTTAATCTACTCGGTTTTAAATAAATTCTAAATTTAGTTTTTCAAAGCGTTAATTGTTGCTTAAATTAGGTCAATTAATAACATTTCATGCAATGAAATATGTTTCAAATTCTAGAGTAAAAATATGAATAAATTAAGACTTTTAAAAATTTTAAACAAAAAAACAAATTATCTTCCAGAAAATCATTCAAATTTAGAAAAAAATTTGATATTTAAAGAAGAAATTATTAAATTATTGATATTTTGAATAAAATTATTTTAAAAATTATTGATATTTGAGAAAATAAAAATAATTATAGCAGACAAAGATTTAAACTCACTACTGCACAAGCAAAATTTAAATAAAATAAAACTAAATTTAATTTCATTGTAATTTAACAATTCAAAATTAATATTAAAATACAATAATGTAAAGGGAGCACGTGTTCCCACTACCCTTTAGTTGAATTCCTAAAATACTCTATGAAAATAGGTCAAGCTAACATTAGAGCATTCAAATACTTTTCTCTGCTTTCTATATTTAATAGTTAAATTCACTTAACAAATGACAAAAACTTTCATAACTCAGTACCAAAATAGATGTGAAAAACTATCTATCAAATACAAAATTCTGGATATCATTAAGACTACATTACTAATCTAAACCTATTATTTCAAGACGTTCAATTCTTAGATATAATTAAAAATACAGATTTTGTGATTCAAACCATCGAAAATTTAAAAATAGTGTGTTTTCATATTTTTGTTGTATCCAAATTTCAAATTTAAAATTGAACGGTATATTGAATAAACATGACTATGTTTTGTAAATATAGTCATTTTATAAATTCAATTCATTTTTTCAAAATTAAAATATATATTTTATAATAAATTATAAATTAGAGTAATTACTTTAAATAATAAAATCGTTAAAAATATTTATAAATATAGTCAAAATTTTCGATTTGTCGGTGATAGACATCTATCCGCCTATCAATATCTATCACGATAATAATATTTTGTTATATTTAAAAATATTTTAACCTTTTTTCTATATTTTAAAAAATCTTAATTTTTATTTTGTCGAACGAATTTTTAATTTTAGTTGAATGGAAGAAAATGGACCATTTTTAAGTTCTATTAAATGGAACAAATCATATTTTAACTTAAGTCATAACAAATGCATCTAAAACAATAACTTTAATTAAAATAGTTACTTTTACGCAGTTATTTTTCTTTTTATCTCTTTTCACGGTTTACATAAAATAATATTAAAATAGTTTGAAAAGAAAAAAAGTTTATTCAAATTATAATTAGATTATTATTTAAAAAGAAATTAAAATACAAAATTTGAATGATAGTTGGCTTTCAAATTTGTATATATTTGAAAATTGTGAGTGGTAGGTAATTCAGAGGAGTGGGATTCTGTGTGGCGCGCAAGCCATAGAATTTTGGAGTGGGGAGATAGGGAGGGGAAGGGGGTGTTTGGTTGATTGAAATATGGAATGGAAATGCAATTCCAATTTGGTTCCTTTCACCTCACCTGCTTTCTACTACGAATTCTCTGATTCAATGTCCACTTCTTCACCCACGGTTCGTTTCGTCTATCTCAATTATCCTTACGCTTAATTTCTTCATTAATTTCTAGGTTTTCGACAGAAGATTGATGATATGTAGTTTGAGGAGATTACGATTGATCCAATTTGGGAATTGTTAAGCTTATCTTTTTTCTTTCTTTGATTATGAGGTTGTATATATATGTGAGTTTTAGCATTTTTTGTTTGTTCTTGGTGTTTTTCAGTCCTTCTTTTGAGATTGCATTTGACATTGATGGTGTTCTTCTACGGGGGCAACATCCTATTGGAGGTTCTACTAAAGCTTTGAGGAGATTGTATGTGGATTCTACATTTTCTGGTAACCATATTTAATTTTCAATTTACACAAACGACCTAACAAATTCAATTTTCGAGCTGCCACTTCCCTTTTCTTCGTTTCTTTTCTGTTCTAGACAACAATAACCACTCTTTCATCTTTTAGTACTTAAATCACACCTCAAAATCGAAAACTTTAACAGATTAGTTTGGACAAGTTCCCAAATTTAAGCATTGGTTTTGTCTCTAATTTCAAATCTGCTATAATTTGGCTTTTTAAATGTTAATGAGTAACCATTTTTAGTCTTTATATGTAACAATTTATCACTATAAACTTTAATAAACAATACTTTAGCTGTCAACTTTAATTAATTAACACTTTAATCTCTATATTTTGATAACAATTTATTTATTCAATTTCTAATTAATAACGATTTAATTCTTATACTTTGATGACAATTTGATTCCTATTAAAGAAAAAAAAATCTATTCAAAATTAGGTGTATTGGCTTTAATTACGTAACAACTTAGTTTTTATAGTTGATAAAAAATGATGTCCTATCAATTTATTGATTTACGTATAGATATTTCATTACAACTAAATCTTTGCAAATTATAATAAAGTATATGACTAAATTATTACTCTAACGTAGTTTTAAGAAGAAAATTGTTAACTTTTTTAAAATACTGAAACTAAATTTAGTTACCAACAAAAATTCAAACTTAAATTGTTTTTATTAAAGTTTAGTGACAAAAGTTTTCTTTTTTAATCTATATTGATTAATCTATATTGCTTTGCTTGTTTCATGGGCATGGCTTTCTAAATTTTCTCTGTATCCTAATACAATTTGGTGTCAGTATTCTTTAGGTATTTTAAAAGTCCCTTTTCTTTTCTTGACCAATGGTGAGTTTCCCTTTTCCTTTCTTCATTGTATTCAATATTAAAATTGCCCTTTCTTCACTATATTCAATATTGTCTTATAATGTTCATATTATTCCTCTATAGGAGGGGGCACTCCAGAATCAATACGTGCCATTGAATTGAGTGAACTTTTAGGAGTGAATGTGTTACCTTCTCAGGTTGTTATTCTTTTACATTATTATCCTCCTTTGTGAGATGTTTGATGCCTTTGGGATTTACTAATTTTGATAGGTTTTCTTGTGTTA
>JBBPDI010000032.1:5492128-5502162 GCA_037974545.1 Cucumis variabilis | reverse complement strand
GATATGGAAATGGATTGAATTGGTAGAAGACATTCCAGTATTTGAACAACTGATCAACAACCAACAACTGAAACCTCCAAAAAAACTTGGGTCTGCCTGGAAAGAAACATACTGAGCTGATTGAAAGAAATTGGTAATCCTAAAGGCAGAGATGCGAAGAGTACCGAAACGCAGATCTAATAGGTGGTTGAATTGCTGATGATACGGGGAAGAGAGTAAGAAGGGAAGAATCAAAGCAGAATCATGAGAAACCCAAATGGAGGATTATTATATAGATTCGGAATCCGTAGGAAGAACGGAGATGGAAGCAACGAATGAGATTTACCTTCGGGAGATGGGAGAATTTTCCGTGTGAAGATTAAACTTCGGCTCCACGCGAACTTAGGGCTTTTATTTAATTAATATTGAAATTTATGAGTTTAGGAATCTCAAATCAAAGCATTCCCCATGAGATGCGAAAGTTCGGCGAAATTTTCCACTCTATCGTCTCTATTATTGTTAGAATAGGGGCTCTTTTTTAAAAAAAAAGTAGTGTAGATTTGAATTTAAATTGGAAAAAAATGGTGGGTTTAAAACAAATTTGATGGAAGAGGCAGTCTTTTTCGTCTTTTTAGTAGATTTTCTTTTTTATAATTATTTTAAACATTCGTTCATCACTTTTTCTCTTTCCTTTCCTATTTATTATTATATCTTTTTTATTTTAATAATTTATTAATCATGTTATACTTAAATAATTCTTTTTTCACAAATACATAGTTACTTAATGATTATATACTTATATTTTCAATTCAATAATTTTGGTAATAATTTATTATTTTTAATTATACACTTTTATGTTTTTGTAATCTATTGGTAATTTCTTTTTCTATTTTACTTTATACTTTTTTCTCAATCTATTTAATAATAAGGTTCAATTTGATAATTTTGCCAATAGTATAAAATTTAGGGGATGATTTTTTTAAAAATTATGTAATTAATCTATATGTTTTGCTTTCTTTTGTTATTTTAGATGTATCATACTACTATATTAAATGGACACCGCTTTTAAAGATTAATCCAAATATATAAAATTTTAATTTAATTAAAACATTAAAAGAATTCATCAATCATACTTATATTAGCATTATCATTATGATTATTGTTATGGTTATGGTTATGGTTATTATGATTAATGATTATTGTTGTTGTTATTAACAACAATAAATAAAACACTGTTGTGTAGAAAAATTAACAATATTTATAATATATATACTTTTACTATCATCATGCAGAAGAATACTTCTATTACATTGAATTTGACCATATTACTATTATTGTTATTATTATTGTGTTATTGTTGTTGTTATTATTATTAATAACAATAATAATAGTATTTAAATCAATCTTTTTTGGTGTTGATTTAATAGTAGTATAAACTCAATACATCAAAATAACAAAAGAACTGGAATCATATAAATTAATTACACAAATGTTTTTTAAAAAAATCATTCCGTAAACCTTAAGTTATTAACAAAAATATCAAATTATTATGAACATTGTTTTTAGGAGAAAAACATACTAAAAAAATTGCTAAACAGATTAAACAAATATGGAGGTGTATAGTATTGTTTTTAAAAAATAAATTATTACAAAAATTATTTAAAAGTTATTAAATAAAAATAATTAAGTGTATAATCATTAATATATGGTTAATTAAATATGAATTTGAGAAAAATTAAAAAATCATTAAATATATAATTAAAATAAATCATTAATAATAAAGAGAAAATTAAGAACTGAAAGGAATGATCTGATCGTTTAAAATAATTATAAAAAAGAAAATCTACTAAAAAAGAAAAAAGAAAAACTACTCTTTTACCTAATTTATTTTAAATTCATCTCTTTTTCTAATATAATTTCAAGACTACCTTATTTTTCCAAAGAAACTTAGTGATACTCAAAATATATTTATGTGTAAAATTGATTTTTACATATTCTACTGGGTAGAACTATTTTATTCTTTTTATCTTTTTAAATTATGACTCTGTGACCAAAATATTATTTTGAAAACAAAGATATTAATGGAAAATAAAAACAAAATTTCTTTTTTCATTGTATTCCAAATTTCTTTTTCATTGTATCTTCTATTTACCATTTCTAAATACAAAAAAACCATAATTTAATGTTTTAAAAAATAGGCTATTTTGTGTGTTGTTTTTCAAAGGTTAATGTTTTTCCTCTGTTTGTAATCTATTTCCTTTTCATCGTCTTTTTCTTATCTTCTTGTACTTAATATTCTTTATTCTGTAATTTTTTAAAATTTTTCTTCTCATCATTTTTTCATTTTTTTCTTTTTTTCTGTAATTTTTTTGTCAAACTGCTATTTGATTTTTTTTAATATCGTGTGCCAAATATAAACATTGAGATATTGGATTATCAAATGTACCCGATCATGTACAAAAAAAATAGTCAAATCTAAACGATCATGTTCAAAATATAAATGATCGGCCGTGTTTCAAATATAAACGATCGTGTACCCAAAAAATCTAGAAAAAAATAGTTAAGACTACCCTAATCTAAATGATTGTCAAATCTAAAAAATAATTTGGGTTGATCTTATAGGAAAAATAGTCAAATCTAAATGATCATGCACTGAATGTCAATTAATCACGAGACATTTTTTTTTGTATTTTTCATCGTGAGCCTATGAGCTTTTTTTCGTTTTCGAAATTGTTCTATACGTGTAAATATTTTGCCGCTTTGTTATATCTTTTAAAATACTCAAAATTTGTTTTAAAAACAAGCATAACAAACACCAAAACACATTTTTAATTATTTTGAAAATGAATCACGAACACAGAACTAAAGATTTTCATTTCTACTTCTTACTATGATTTGCATCTTTAAGTATAATAATAGTTTAATTCTTAACTAAATTTCACAACTAAAATTCAAAATTTTAAAAACTACTGTTTTTTTTAGTTATGCGAAGTAGTGTATTCATCCATAACAATTCTCCTCCTAAAAATTTGACTTTATTTTTTAAACCATTGATAAAACAGTAGATGTTAAATTTAGAAATTTTGGTGAAAGTAGTGTCTATAGACTTAATTTTTTAAAACAAAAATTTAAAAACCAAATTATACCGAATGAGGCTTAAACAATCAAATTTATGTTTAATTCCAAATGTTTTTAAAGTCATTTTCATAGAATTAAAAGAGGCATTTTCGAAAATAGTACAATATTAAAACTATTTACAAAATATAGCAAAATTTATCAAACTCTCTCTAGTCTATTTAAAGATTTTGCTAAATTTTATAAATAGTTTTATTTTTGTACTATTTCTAACAATTCTCCTAATTAAAAGTTCTTTTGAATTATTATATTCGGTTCCTAATTAGAGTACCCAATGATTTAAAATTGTATCTTTCATTTGAAAATTTACAATTTTAACTAAATAATTATGCCTCTTTCATATCATGCTTCCATCTGATTTTGTTATTTCAAGATGTCAATCACTATTTGGTCAAATATAACTCATAACGTTAAGTCCCCCTCATGTCGAGTTTTGAAGCTTTGCCTGACTTTATAGTACAACTTTTTCTAACCTTCAATGCTTTATTGTCATTAATCTTTAAGATTTGTATATCATCTCAAGAAAGATGAAAATCGATTTTTTGGGAGGTGAGGTGGCAATCTCACTAGAAAAATAAAAATTGATTCCATTAAGATTTATGCATCGTCTCAAGAAATATGAAAACCAACTTCTTGAGCGGTAAGGTGGCAATCTTGTTGTATAGATGAAAATAGATTTCTTAAGATCTACGTTCCATCTTGAGAAAGATGAAGATCAATTTCTTGAGAAGTGAGGTGGCAATCTTGTTGGAAAGATGAAAATCAACTCCTTTAAGATTTGTGCACCATCTCAAGAAAGGTCAAAATCGACTTTTTAAGACTTGTTACAACCATTTTTTGGTGAACAAATACTAATTGAAAAAAAAAACAGTTGTTGTTATCCTCTGTCATGGTCGTCTTGCGGTCAGCCTTGACCTCAATTGTTTTGTGGATCACCTCGACCACAGGTGTCTCCTAACCAGCCTTGGTTTTGGCCTTCTTGTGGTTATGCTCGGCCTTGCAAGTGTAGCCCTGCCTTTGAGATCTTCCGCATTCATTTGTTGGTCCACGATGAGGTGACCTAAGTTGAGGTTGAGGGTCGAGGTAGGCCTCACTCTTCCAACCTTCTTCTCTTTGAACTTTGCTCATCAATATATATAGTCTTGATCGTGTAGGTGACTTACTCTGGTTCCACTTTCATGTGTATCTTCTTTTTGACTTGACCAATTTCTCTACACTCGTATACTTTTAGGCTCTAGTTATGAATTCGACATAAGTGTTAGGTTCTCTTTTACAGATCGATCAAAGGAGTCTCCCATCCTGAAATCCATATCCTATAGCAATTCGTGTTACCCCATCAGTATATCCATCAACTTGAAGTGTGTCACTATTAAATCATGCAACATATTCTTGTAGACTTTCATTTAGCCTCTACTTAATTGTTCGTAAAAGCATTTTTGGCTTGTGTTGGTCTCTCCCACCTAAGAATTGAGTAACAAAGGTTCAAGCTAGTTCTTTGAAAGAACCAATTGATCCTCTCTTTAGTTTTCAAAACCAATCCCTAGTTTATCCTCTCATCAGTTTTCTAAAACAGTTTCTAGTTGATCCTATTAGGGTAGAAGAGAATGCTCGACATCAAATTACATCAGGTACTCTGTGAAGTTTCATCCAAATTATATGTGTCAAGATGTTCTACTGTGTGTTTCTTTCCATCACAGGATGTATTAGTTGGGACTTGGAATTTCGGGGGATGCTTAGCTACCATGATATCCTTAGTAAATGGAGGGTTCACTTGCTTAATCAGTGCCTCAAAGATCAAATCCTTTGGATTCTTTGACCTTCTCGATGCTTTCTATCTTATCTTGAAATCCTCATCAACTATGTCTTCCAAGGAGGGCTCTAGAACTCGACCCTGACCTTGGCCTTAGTCTTGGCTTGTCATTTTTCTCGATCAAGCTTTAAGTTTTGGCTTGTCATTTTTCTTGATCAAGCTTCAAATGTTGCCTTAATGGTCTCCTCATCTTTTGAGGTTCTAGTCGATCCTCAACCACTAGTAGGACTCATTGGTTTTAATCTTAAATTTATGTCTCCTCATCTTTGTCAACTTGACTTCAGCCTTAATAGCCTCAGCCTTGGCTCTATTTGCACAATTGATTTTAGTCCATTGGTTCTACTAGTTTCGTACGTGTGGCTTCATGTTGTTTTGATGGTCAAACAACCTTAGCTCGTTTCCCTAAATATTTTTTAATTAAGGTCACTATCTCATTTGGTTTTAGGACATGAGACTCTGTTTCTCCCACATCCTCAAGCAAAAAGGCGTTTCCTTTGGTAGGATCACGTAGTAAAGGTTCTATCTAAACCATTGTCAAAGGGTTCTACTTGTGTTTATAATTTAAGCAGTCAAGCAAAATCATAACTCATTCTAGTTACTTGCTTTTCTAAATCCTTCGATCTTTTCTCATATCAAGACGGTGATTGTTTTCTTGTCCTCCATGGGTGGTGATCTTGATCTGAGTCACTTTCATCCATGTTCTTATTCTCGTCCCTTTTACTCATATATTTGTAAGGTATGCAAATTATTGGTAGAACACTTTCGTCCCATAGATGACGCCAAACTGTTGAAGTCAAATTTTGGCCAAGGAAGAACACACCTAACCCTCACATGATACCGACAATTGTATTTGTAATTTTGGAAGAGAGAACCTGCAAAACAAAGAAAAAGATCTATGATTTTTAAGTCAATAGATAATTGTAAAATAAATAAGAAGTCAGAAGTTCAAGTTACCTCATACGAAACCATAATGAAATGTATTTATAGGGGATTTGATATAGTGTTTAGACAAAGATTGGCCTCGACCTAGAACTGGACCAAGCTGTGCATTTATGCCCGTGCATTTATCAAATATACTCATATTCATTTTTTTAGAAAATTTAAATTCATGGTTTTGTACATATCAAATATATCTTCAAATTTAGACCATCATGAAAGATGGATTTAATGTTTAAGCTACTTCTGTATAAACCCCTTTGTTTTTTAAATACAAAAAATAGAACAAATAGAAACTTTTGAGGTTGCATTTGAGAGGATGTCATAGACTCATAACAAAGACTTAACAAGACTTATAGAAAACGGTAATGTCCTCATCAGTCGTTTCCATTTTTTTTTAAAAAAAAAAACTTTTGAAAAAACCTTAATTGTAAGAGTGAGGTTTTCCTTTAAACTAGTGGGGTTAACCTTTTTTTTTAAAAAAAAAAAACTTTATTTTAACTAAATCTCTATAAATCTTATTAGATGTTGTCAAATGATAAAAGGGATGCATTTAGATATCATGTTGTTGTGTTGAGTTGGAGCACTATGAAATTTGATTTTTAGTTTTAAAAAAAGAAAAATTAGTATTTTTATTTTCGAGTGTTTTGAGTCGAACTAATGTATCAAAAGTATCATCGTTCTAAATAGCTCTTCCATGCTCATCTTTTTCATGGCCTAAGAGTTATATGCTTAGACATACTAAAAAAAGTCTGTAAATTCACTTTTTAAATAAAACTTTGACGGTAAGCAACTTTAACAAAACAAATGACTTAGTTGGCATAAAAAAAATATGAACTATTGTCAATGTTAAATTACAAATGTCAGAAATGGAAAGAATATAATCAAACCAAAAACAGAAGTGGGAATCACATAGGAAAAACACAAGAAATGGCTATATGGTTACAATCTGAATTACTACATCATTTTCTAAGGAACCAAACAATTTGTTCATCACATAATAACATCATAATAATTGGAATTCAACACACAAAATCAAAATTTTGAGGTATGATACTCATCTCATTTTCTTTCATTAGGTTTAGAAGTTGAGCGTTTACGCCAAGTTTGGTTTGAAAACAAAAATTTGAAAATAAGATATTTATAATGAATACAAAGTTGTATTTTATGTTTTCCAAGTTTTAGCCCATACTGTTTGGAGAAAATTAGAGTTTAGTATAGTTTAATAAAACTTCATATATTACTAAATAGTTAACAATCTTCATATAAATAGTTCCTAAGAAGGAGACTATTTTCTTTGATTTTATCAAACTAAAAAGACAATTCTATTTAAACTATAGACTAAATTCTATCTTTATAAAACCATACCGACTAAATTTGTAATTTAACCTAAAAATTTATATAATTCTTAGTTTGTATTATTATGTAATTTATAATACATTACATAATACATATTATATTAAAAAATGAATTGAATTTATAACATCACATATTGTATTTTTAAATGTTTTTAGTATAATTCTGTTTTTTAAAATGTAAAATTCAAATTCTAAATAGATGAAAACATAAAAAAAATACAAAAAGAAAAAAATTGTTTTCAAAATTTCCACCATTTGGGTCACTGAATCCAAATATATTTTCAATCCGAATTGTCTACCAAACACATATTTGTTAAACTCGGTTAATCCGAATCTAAACAGACCCTTAGTTTTTAATACTCTATTATCAGCAACTTCCTTTTGAATCACTCCATCTCCAAGTTACTGTTTGGAAGAAGGCATTTAGCTTTGAACCTCTTTAACAATGAAAGCATATTCACTTAATTGTCAACAATGCTCAACTTCTATACCTAATGAAATAAAATGAAATGAGTATCATACTTCGATTTTAATATTCAAGCAAGAAACACAACACAAGATAGAAGAAAACAAAAAACATATGTGTAATAGGAGTGACCAGAAACGAAGAAAGTACTCCGTTTGTGAAGAGTTAAGAAAATATAGCCTTCACACAAACTCAAATACAAATTTCCCCCATTGTGAGCATTTTTCAAAAAAGAAATTTGTAGAGCATGGAACAGAGTTAGGATTTGAATTCAAATAAACAGAATAATCAAACACCATCCCCTCTGATAAACACTACACAAAATAAGGAAAAAGACCCCACAAGTCCTAAGAAAGGACAAAATAAATTGTAGAGGATGAAACATCAGTGAACATCTGAAATCAATTTTTTTTGCCATTTACACACACATAACTCAAGATTCCAACATCAATATACAAGTAAATCACAAAATAGACTAGAAAATGAAAAAAAAAACGAAATTGAAAAATCAAAACTATTCAAAAATAAATACCTGCAAGATTGAGTAGCAATCACGAGGGAGAGAGGTGACAGCTAACTGATACCTCACAAATGTTCGAAGAGACAATAGTTCAGAACGATGAGATGGCAGAGCGGGTTGAGAGGCAGTTGAAGCAGCTGGACTAGAGAGGATGGAGGAATTTGAAATTAGGGTTCGGTATCCTTATTAAATGAAGGGGTATTTTGGGTATTCTAAAAGCTATATAAAATAAGAATGGTGATTTCCGGTTAATCACCCTCCACAATCACTACCCAGCTGATACTTCCCAAATCAATTTTGAGTGATTTCATATTTTTCAGAAAAATGACTTTTATTAGGTTGCCAAACATATTTTTGTGTAAAAGTAATTTTGGCTAAAGAAAAATTGTATGCCAAAATCACTACCAAAAACACTCTAAAGCAATCTCCTCTCCCTTGGTAGAGGTCTTTAACTCAATCTTTCTCCCCAACAGCTACCTTCTCTTCCATGAAATTCTTGGGTCATTCCCTGGACAAAATCTAAAAGGCCTAGAACAATCCTCCCTGTTGTTTCGGAATCTCTCACCATCAGAATCACCAAATGGATGCTTAAAAGAATAAAGAGGTTCATGTCTCTCATTGAATCTTCTTTCATCGTCATCTGGTTCGCCATCATTGTACCCAGACAATTGTCCCAAGCGTACAGGAGGACCATAAAAAAAATCATCGTTTTCAATCCTTCCTTGAGGATCTATAGCATCATAGCTTCTATTTCTAAGTGGTAATCTTTCAGTCTGATTCCTATCAGGGATAATAGACCTCATATGGCCATGGTCAGGTGCAGGACCCACATCCCTCATTTCATCAGATGCTGAAAGGAAATGGAATCCCCGTCTTCTGCCCGGTGGCATATGCCCACGTATAGGACGTTGATCAGGAGATCTCATCCTTTCCAACCTATAATTTGGAGACCTTCGATGTGTCATGTCGGAACGTTCACAAAATCTATCAGATCTTTTTGAAGAGAACCATTGGCCGGGGGAGCGAGCCCGGGATCTTACTGGAGATTTAGAATCAATTCTTGGAAACGGTTTTCTTTGGAATGAGAAGTTCCTTCTTTCCCGGAAGAAAGGTTTGTCTATGTCGTATGGAGGTTGAGGTCGTGGATACATCAGATCCACTGTGTCATCAGCAAAATTCCTAGAGAATTTTTCACCATGATGTCGATCAAAAGAGCCACCTTCATCCATGCATCTACCTGGACTAAAATCTATAGGTATTTTGTAAACCATTTTTCCACCACCTACATTCGGACCATGTCTTCTGCCAAGTGACTTCCTCCTTGATGGCCCATGAAAAAATAAAGGTTCCTCATCCTCTAGCAATTCTCTACCACGTTGGTTAGCACCACCAAATGGACCATCAGGTGTAATCTTATATCGATTTTGATCAAGACCAGGAACATGGTAATCTATCTGTTGTTCACTGTATGTTTCGGGAGAAAAGTTGGGACCAAAATCCCATTCCTCGGATCGGTTGTCCAACCTATTGGTACCTCTCCCTCTTCTATGACTAAAACCCATCAACTGTGGCTGACCATGGCGTTTGTCCACAGAAATTTTCTTGCTAATATTACCATACGCGTCATCTCTGGAAAAAAATGACAAGATAAACAAAGACATAACAGCAGTTAAAACAATTTTAAAAAATAAAATGAATAGAAGAAATCAAGTAACTGAAAATCACCTTTCTTGAGGTTGCATATTTGCTCCTTCAACTGCCATGTTGGGTACAAACTCTCTATCCTTATGTGATAGAACTGACCTGGCAAAACTAGATTTTGTCTTACAA
>JBBPDI010000032.1:5460303-5471723 GCA_037974545.1 Cucumis variabilis | reverse complement strand
GCTCCAACGATTCAAGACTAACTGGCTAAACTCTTTTAGACCGAGTTAATCAACATTCGTTAACTAACGAATCATTCTACTAAAATCCCGTAGTTGCACTCCCCTCACTATAGATATATTCGTGTCCATTTGATAAAATCATGATCAGTAAGTTAATCCTTCACAGGTTGTTCATAACCCCGGCTGGGTCAAAATACCGTTTTACCCCCAAGACTATATCATATCCTTAAGTCCCACTAATCCACTATTGAACAATTAGTTTAAGGTCCAACCTATAATCATATTAGTTTATTGAACAGAATATGATTACAAACTACGAGTTTTAGGACAAAAATTCCAACAGAAAGTTCTTAACCAAATGAATTCCATTAAATATCGAAAATGAACAAAAAATTATACAACTCAACAGTCATTCACATGTATTATGTCTTTCAATATCAGAATTTCAAATATTCAAACCTCCACTTATGGTTAGATAGCAACATAAGACGATGGACTAAAATGATTATTTTTTAAGTTTAGATTCAACTACCAAAATGATTGTATTTACAAAATTCAACACACAAAGTGAACCAACAAAGATATATTTGAGCCTCCGAACTTGGAGTGGAACAAAAGATAGTCCACTATGGGGTTGAAGCATGTGAGAAATAGTGTGGACTAAGGATTATTGTAACCTTTGAAATTGTTTTGGTACAATGAAACTATTTAGTGGTAAAATATATTTCTTCTTTCCTCTCTAAATGTTTCCAATCACTCCACCTACCATTGACTAACTTTAACAAAGAGTACAGTCTTCACGCACAATTTTAATGTCGATCACACCTCTAGCAACTTTGGTGACCAACTCCCCTCCTAATTTTAGCGAACACAACTCTTAATGATGGCTTCAACGTCTCTCCTTAAACGCCGACTCTAACAATCACCTCCAATTACCACATATGTAACCAACTCTAGTGATCATTCTAATGACCAACTTTGACATCCACCTTTGATGATCACCCTCTGACAATCACTTTAGTGGATACCATTTTTTATGTCTAATTTTGACAATAACTATCTTCGAGGACTATCTATGTGACCACTCTAAATATGAAGAGAACTAATACATGAATAGTTTTCAAAGTTATATATATATATATAAAATGTTTTAATTTATTTACAACTAAAAGGACAAATCCAGAGGGCAAGTAATTATAAGAACAACATTGGAGGAAAAATAGAAAATAAATAAATTCATATGATTTTTTTTTTAAAAAAAAAAAGAAAGAGCTTTATATCTTTGGATCTGTTTGGGAGAGTTTAATTTGTTTATTAAAAGAGAAAAGAAGAAAGACAGTTGTATAATTAATAATGATAATAATCAATCAAAAACCTTTCACCTCATCCCTTCATGATGATGGATACACACATACCAATTACCATTGCCATTGCCATTGCCATTGTTGTACTAATTGTTGTTTCATTGTATTGTTTAGAAAAACAAATCCTCCTCGATCCCAATCTAAACATATATTTACATACGTTTAACATTCTTCTTTATTTTTTATTTTTTTATAAAACGAACTAAAGTCGAGAATATAATTATCATAATAAAATATAGAAACTAAAATGAACCAAATTAAGAGTACGATGTCTCTCAGTTTTGTAAATCAAATCTAGTCAATATTACTTTTATACAAAATTTAAAGCTTATGGTTTATTAATTAAAAAAAAACTAAATTATTTAAATCAATAGATTAATTAAATCTTATAAAATGATGAATTTGAAAGGTGTATTAGATTCAATGATGAGTTTTTTTTTTTTTATAATTACTCACAATTTGCAACACATTAAATATTTTAAAATAAATTTATCATTATCAAATTGATAACTATTAATAATATTGTACAACAAAGTGAGATTATGAAGTTTTGAACGAGAGATCGCTAGATTCACCCTAGAGATGTCCACGGGGTCAGGCGGAGACAGGGAGTGGCATCCCTATCTCATTTTCTATCTACACGAATTTTTCCACAAGAAAACGGGATGAGGATTAATGATATATATAAATATATACTAGAAAATATTGACGTGCGCTGCACGTGTAAAGATTATATTATTGACTTTTTATATTTAAATATTACTAAATAAAACAATATATCACTAAGAGTAACTATTTTTCTAGTATATTTTAGTAGGGAGATTCAAACTACAAACTTCATGAGTATATACTATTTTGATGACATACGAGGTACGTTCTTTTTTACCATTAAAAGTAATTTTAAATGAAACTAAACAAAGTACTCCCGTTTTAATTTAGAAGTAAACATTAATATATAGAGAGTGATAAATTACCTCTTCAACCATAATAATGAGTCTTAAAGCATCCACTTATTATTCATTCTTGATACATTGTAGCAATTTTCTATGAATGTTGCCTGAAAAAAAATCTAAGATCACATATTCACATTAATTATGCACAACAAAATATAGTTCTAAATGTGATCTAAAAATAAATTTTATAAAAATGACTTCACAAATTTAATATAATAAAACAATTCAAATCTTAAAATAAAATGTAACAAAAAAGAAAAGAGAAATAATAATCTGCCTTGAACTTGAACCATCCCAAAAAGTGAAAAAGAAGAAAGAAAGAAAAACTGTTAATTTCTTTCCAACTACGTAAAAATATTTATTAGAAAGACAAAATTATATTATAATAAACGACAGTATATTATTTTTCTACTCTCTCTTACGTGTATATCTTCAACTCTTTCTCTAAAATATATTGTAACATCAAAAATATATTTCAACATAAAAACAAAGCCAAAAATGAATGATGAGATTTGAATAAACAATTATAATAGAAATTATTATAAGAAAAATATATATACCTTTGTCGTAGGAAAAACACATGTAGCTTGTAAAATAAAAAAATTTAAATGTTTGTCATAAAATTATTGAAGATATTATCGTAAATATAATTATGTAGATATCCATAACCTACAATAGGTTACCAATCTTTCTCATAACTCTCCCTCAATTCCATGTTGTAACATTCATCTCATTGAATTTCATAGTGTAACTCATACCATGACATGTCCTATAAATAAAGGTATGTGGTGCCTTTGTAAGACACACCAGAAATGAGTTCAATTGTTCTCTACTTTCTCCCTTCTTCATTCTCTTCTTTTGGGTTGTTTCATTGTTCTTATTTAGGTTCTTATTCTTTATTTTATAATATATATATATATATATATATATTTATATTTGAAGAAAATAAATAATTACAAAGCCTTTAAAATATCATCATTAAATATAAATTCATAATCTTTATAAATTAAATTATTGAAATAAATAAATAAACGCTTGTAAATTTGAAAAGAAATAATGATTTTATTCTTTGTATTAAATAAATAAAAACAAATAATAAATCAATTATAAAAGGAACATTTTTTAAAATAGCAAAATAAATTAACATATTTATAAGCTATAACAAAATTTTGGATTTTATAAGTGATAATCTTCTATCACGATAAAATATTTTGTTATAGGTTGTAAATATTTTGTTAAATTTGTTATTTTTGAAACAATACAATTTATAAATTTCTTTTAGAAAACTCGTGGAATATAAATGGCCTGTTTTTTTTTAATCTAAACAACTAATATTTATTTTAAAATTTAGAATAATGTTGTAAATTTAAAATTTGACAATGGGTATAATCGTCCAAAAACGATTCTTTCCTTAAGTCACTTTTAATATAGTAAGTTATTTTAAAATATATGATAACGTTGTAATTTTAAAATTTAGCAATCGTCCAAAAATGACTCTTTAAACCACTTTTAATATAGGTAAGGATATATATATCTATATATTATATTATATAATGAATCGAAGGAGATAGGGTAAAAGAAAATGTTGGTTAATACTTAGGGTTGAGTTGGGAATACTATTTGGTTATTCAGGTGGTCAACCCAACCGGTTGAAAATGTCTCCCATTCTAGTTCATTTACACCCCTGACAGAGATTCCTCGTAGATTGGGTCTCACAGGTTCCCACAGAAAAATATTCTCCACTTTTGTTTTTGATAAATATATAAAAATAAGTACACGTACATTTTTTTTCTTTCAAAGCAAGACGGTGTCGGGGTTGAAGACTCCCTCCCTCATTCTCAAGTAGGGTTAAATGAACATCTTTAGTAACACCCCCTCCCCCGTTTCCCGTGTGTTCTTCTAAAATCCCCCACATAATTATAGTTCAATTAACAAATAATAACCGCATCATACTTCCATTAATCAACTAACCATAAGAACTACTAAAAACAAATATATATTTTTAAACTTGGACAACTAGAACATACCTTTTCAGCCATTAAAGGAAATTCAACACCAATTCTAAACTTCAACCAACCATAGGATAGGAACTATTTAGATTACTTCATTAAATTTTGGGTGACTAAAGTGTTAGTGTTCAAACTTTAAAAACCAATTACTTTATTGACCAAAAAGAATAGAAAAACAATAATTACAAGTTAGCAATAAAAACGAAGTAATGATATGAATAACAAAAGTAGGCAAAAAGTGTACCATTTTCACAAATGAATTAAATCTTCATGGATCCTTCCCCTTCATCCCATCTTGTATATTCTTTCTTTGACGTGAAATCTTATATTTCTGTATTTTGAAATGGGTCAATGGAAGAAGAATTTAATCCTAATGGTCATTTTGGAAAATCAAAGGTAATGAATGATTCATGGGAAGAGGAAGTGTTGGATGAAAATAATGTTGAATGCACAACATCCATCCATTAAAGAGAGCTAAGGATTTTGAAGGCTTCCACCCAAACAAATCATTAACGATTCAGTTCAATATTTTGGTCATTTTACTTCAACATATGAGTCATAAACCCATATACCCTAAATTGCTATATGATATTACATGAAATGTCCAACTTATTAATAATTTTATCAAAAGTCTTAAATAGGCCAATATATTTCACAAATGTAGGATCCAAATTATATGTTTGCCTATTTTATATTATTTAATTAATATATTAATTTAAAGACATTTAAAAAAGGAATAAATTGTGGGTTTTATGGAAATGTTTTATTACTTTCCATATACCAAAAACCGCTCCATCCTACCTCCATTCTACTCGCCGAAGACAAAAACGAAGTTGAGAAATTTCAGAGCTTTGCGCAGTGAAGAAGAAGACATTCAATGATCAAAAACTTCATTACTTTTTTTACAAAACTTTAAAGAAATTTCGAGGTTAGTATTGTGAAATAATACATTAGGTATATTAAAGATATTCAAATTAATAGGCAAACAAACTGTAATTTTGAATGTGGTAGATTTTAGGGTTTATTGAGATTTTAGGGGTGAAGAAGATAACTTTTGAGGGACGTCACATTTTGATATTGTCGTAAAGAAACTGGGTATAAACATTAGATTCATTTGGTATATTAGGTATATTGTCGATATTCAATCAAATGGGCAAACAAATGAAACTGTAATTTTGAATGTGGTATATTCTAGAGTTTATTGAGGTTTCGGGCGTGAAGATGACTTTCGAGGGTCGTCACAATTTGATATTTTCCTACAGAAACTGAGTATAAACATTAGGTAGGTTCATTGGGTATATTTTAGATGTTCGAATTGTGGACCAAAATCGAAAATATACTTTTGATTGTGTCATATTCTAGTGTTTATTGAGAATCTAAGTTATAAAAACGACTTCTCTCCGAATGAAATTATAACTGTATGTTATTAAATAATAAAATTGTAATTAAGATGTATATATATAATAAAACATCATACAGGTAAATTAAATGACTATAATAATTGAAAATAAGATGTGATATATATATAATAAATCACATATACGACCTATCATATTTTGCGGGAATATTAAAATATGAGTATAATTGTAAATAATAATGGGTATATATTTAATAAATCACGTCAGAAAACGATTATACATTACGGGTATATAGTTAATTTATAATAAATATAATACGATGATATATTGTCACTGTATATTGTAGTTTACTGCTCTTATAAAATATTCTCAATATATTTCCATAATAATGACACATTTATATAAGTAATGAATATCATAATAAATTGAATGTATTTCGAATAAGGAAATATTTTAAAAATTATTACAAATATAATATATAATGATTAAATATTATAAGATTAGTATTGTCCAAAAACTATACGAATTCCTAAATAAGAAAATAATTTATATTTTAGAACATTTGTAAAAATTCATAGTCTATTTAAGCTTTTTGTCTAAATCTTTCTAAACAAAAGGCCACAAAACTTAAGTTTTCAAAGCTAAGCTACATTTCATTTCCCTCTCTCAAATTATTAACTTTAGTTTAAAAAAATAACCAAATAAATATAAATTTATACAAATGAAGAATTGTTATAAAATAAAGAATAAAATGAATAATAATAACAATAAAGCAAAACAAGAGAATGGAGTAGAAAAGAAAAAGAAAATAATAACAATTAAACTCGATTGTGTTGTGAAAAATAATGATTACAAAACCAAACATAAAAAGTGACAAAAAAGTTATAAAGATTGATGAGAAGGTTAATGGATGAATTTGTAAATAAGAAAATAAAAAACATGTAATAATATTCGTAATAAAACTATAAAATTGCCCAAAATAACACCACCCAAAATAAAATCCCAATCTTCAATTGAATGATTTGAATAACCACCTCCCAAATACACTATAATCAAATCGAATATCAAAGCAATCAATTATTGACCTGCCAAATATCAAATCAATCTAATGAATTCCCACAATATTCTCACTCTGCCTCTTCATCCATAAAACCCTTGAGTTTCTAACCTTTGTTTTCAAGCTTGAACCAAGGCAAAGCCTTCATGGAAGACAGATAACACGGTTTGCAGCTCGTTGGAATCGATCATCTACCACCGTCCAACCAAAAAACCCTCAGTTTGGAGTGTTTGTTCAAGTGGTCGTACACTGTCCAAAAAACGTCTTGTAAAATCGTGACTGTTATTGTTCGTTCAATTTCATCGCATCCAAAAAACCTATGTTAAATCGTGACGTTTTAATTTCTATATACAATGATTTTAAAAATGAAAAACATTACAATGGTTGAATCATCAGTAGCAAAATGTTTGCCACTGACAAAAATATTAAAAAAAAAAAAGAAAAAAAAAAGAAAGCGAGATGAAGTTAGAAAAGAAGTCAATGATCTCCAAAGAAAACAAGGACAAAAAGCATGATAATTCATCTTTATCTTCAAAGTCCGTTCAAACAACAAGAGTTTCAATTGACTAAGGAGGCAGACAAACAAGGGGAAAGATGACAGTATAAATGAATAAACAAATGAAGATGGTGATGGTGACAAGCAAACAAAGAACAATGAAGGTGAAACTTCAAGAATCAATGAAGAGACATTGGCGTCGAATGAGGAATCATCAAATGTCCAGAGAACCAAGAAAAGAAAAACTCGCAAAGGAAAGGAGGTAACATACCAAAACGAATAAAAAGAAAAAAAGAAACTTTATTCTTTATCACAAGTAGACTAATATTTCTAAATTATAGGTATCAAAGCGTGAAAGACAGAAAAAGACAAGAAGTCAACAAAGCAAGGAGGAGAAACACCAATATCACAAGAGAAAAAAGAGGTATCCTTATTACAATACACAATATTTGAGATTTGTTTTAGTATATCATTTACTTGTTAGTATGTAGTTAAAAGATCCATAATATTTGGTATTTCTAACTGTGAATCCTACGTATTTAACTTATAATTGAACCCTAGTTATTTGTTGCCACAATGACAACAAATTTTATTGGAATACATTAATATGAAAAAGAATTTAAAAAATCATGTATAAAATATTATCTATACTATATGTCCTAATAATTAATCAAGATACTATATTCTACTAAACGAACGAACAGCAGACGAACAGTGGACTGCTGTTTTGTAGACGGCAATCAAACAATTACAGTGACGGAACACAATTCCAACAAACATACGAACGCCTGACAACAAACTGTTGTTTATAAGATGGCAAAAGACTAGACGAAATGGAGTTGAATGAACAATGACAGACACGAGGTTTTTTGGACGGTGTACCACCACTTGAATGGCAAAAGACTGGACGAGACGGAGTTGAATGAACAATGACAGACACAAGGTTTTTTGGACGGTGTACCACCACTTTAATGAACAGCTTCAACTAACACTCGTGCAAACCGATATTTTTTCGTTTGGACGGCAGCAAACAATCGATTCCAACAAGCTCCTGCAAATTGTGTTATTTGTCTCCAACGGAGGCTTCTTTGTCTTGGTTCAAGCTTGAAAACAGAGATTAGGGAGAAACCGAAGGTTTCACTTTCACGTGTGAAAAAGTTGAGAGAGAATATTGGAGGAGTTTATTAGATTGATTTGATTTTTGGCATTTCATTAATTGATTGCCTTGATATTTGGTTTGATTAGTATAGTTGGGGGGGTTTCAATTTTTGAGTGGTGATTCATATCATTCGTTTTAGTTTGGATAGAGTTATTTTTAGCATTCTATATTTTCCGTTTTTAATAATTTTTTTATTTTGCTATTTGTATAATTTGATATTTATTTTGTTATTTTCCCAAACTAAAGTTAATAATTTCCTATTTATCTTCTTGTCTCCTCTTGTATGAATCTCTTTAAAAGCCCAAAAAATAGGTTCAAATGGTATTTTAACCAAAATTAAATTATACAAGCAAAGTTCATTTAGTCAGAATATATGCAACCAAATAGATATAGCACAGATAGACGAGAAAAGAAACGCCATGGGGTCAAAGAATGGCATACCTTGGGCCCTTTTGTGCTTCTCCATGCTCTAGAAATAACTCTCAAATTTTATAGTACATCAGTGGATACATTATTTGTATTAAAAGAACAACATTTATAACAATTTTGAAAAAAGTTGCAAAGTATTTGTGGAGATTAAAGAGGAAACAATCCGACTTGATAGTTGATATACTCCCCTTCTCACTTGAACTTGCCTGCCAAGATCACAAGAAAGATCCTAACGTTTTAGAGAAAAAAAATTCCGTAGTGGTTCAGTCAGTTTGAAGTCACAAAAGCACTTGAGAAGCATACTTTTCTGCAAAGAAACAGAACTTTTTACAATTGCAGTTGTGAAATAAAACAAAAAAGAACAAACAAAATGTCCACACCTTTGCATCATAAAATGTCACCTACAAAACATCTAGTTAGACTAACAGAATGGCGTTGTTTAAAGCAAAGCTCCTCTCCCTTGGTAGAGATCCTTAACTCGGCTCTCTCCCTGAAAGCTACCTTCTCTTCCATGTACTTCTTGGGTCATTCTCTGCACAAAATCTAAAAGGCCTAGAAGCATCCTCCCCATTGTTTTCAGCATCACCAAATGAATTCTAAATCTCCAGCGAGCTCAGGATCTTATGGTGATTTAGAAACAATTTTGGTAAAAAAAAATTCTTTGAAATGAGAAGTTCCTTCATCCATGCTCTATCTGGACTAAAAGCTCTAGGCATTCCGTAAACCATATTTCCACCTTGTACACTAGGTCCATGTCTTCTTCCAGTTGACTTGCTCCTTAAGTGATATAACTGACCTGACAAGACTAAATTTTGTCTTACAAGGAGTTGAATAACCCGATGCTTGATTAAGATTAATTATCAAGACTATTTCTCGTGCCTCCATTGATATCGTTTGCATCATCACCATTTACAGGCTCCTTTGCAGTAGGCAAAGTTACATCACTATTCTCTATTCTGCACTACATCTACTGATACAGCATTCTCCACCTCAACTTGAGAAACGTAGGAATCAGTTTCCCATCAACGATTTCGCCAGCAGTGTCCTGGCCCTCAAAGTTGTCCTTTTTTATCATACCAAGTCAATTGGCTTTTTCCTGCCGCTTTCTCACTCTAATAGTATTTTTTAGTGCATGTAGTTCTTTCACACAAAGATCTTCAATTTCTTCATGTTTTCTTATTTAGTTGAAGTTCGAACATCGTTTTAACTTCTATTATCCATGTTTTCTTATTTAGTTTCCTGTTCCAGAGGATCTCTAAAGCAAAAAAAATTATGATCCAGCGATCCAACAGAATTGATCTTTTCGTCACTACAACCAGCATGATCCCAAGGCTCAATTTTTCTTTTCTCATATACATGGACCTCTACTTCAGTTTCCTGCATTGTTTCCTGAACCTCCCTATCTTCATGGATCGACTTCTTCTACATTATTATCATTACAATCAACACCCTCAGCTATATCCCAGTTGCCATCTGATTCATATTCAGAAATATAAGGGTCTTATTCAAGCATAGGCTTCCAATAAGATGAAGCAAGACTTAATACAAGCATGTCCTCCCAAACTGGGTTCTTGAAACTTGACTCCTACTGTTCCAATATCGCTCTGGACGAATGATGAATCAGTATCAGATTTTCCTTTCTTCTTGTCAGAAACACTGTCTTGGTTTTTGTTTGACAATGCAGAACTTGTGCCTGCACTAGAACTTGAAACAATTGTCACAGATAGAATCGACAGCTAAGTCTTTACTAAATTTTCACTGTGATTAAAAGAAGATACATCTATAGGTGGAGATGGCCGCTCAGCCTTCAATAAATTTCCATCTGAATGGAATGAAGATATATGTTTAGATGAAGATGGAGGAAACTGCACTATCGGAAATCTCCTTTTCTTCATATGAGGACTGGTATCATAATCACTCTAACAACCTAATGCACTTAAAACCAACCGACATAGTGCCAAAAGAACATTGACTGATAATAACTATAACCATATAAGAAGAAACTTGCACGACCTTCAAAATCCAGAAAACATCAAAGAAATCACTTTATGAAACGGTCATTATTCCGAGACCTCAGGGGATCAACAAAGTTTCTTGGTCTTTAATCAGTTTAATCCAACAACACCAAATTCTCACTAACCTGTGATGTCACTTACAAATTCTACAACATAAGGATACTAAAGAATTAAAGTGAAGCAAATTAAGGACTTCTGCCTTCATCCCACCAATACAGAATAAACATCCAACCAGCTAGAAGTAGAAAAAACTACTCGTTGAGAAAAAAAAATGCATAAAACCAGACTACTTATTTTCATAATATAAGTAGTGGGAAAAATGAAGGTTTGACTCCAAGATTCCTGAGTTTTCAAATTTATTACCCTGTTTTCAACTTTTTTTTTTTTTGGAAGGAAATTTTGGTCCTAGTCCCCAAGTTTCAATAACAAACACAAAATCTTAAAAGTTAAATAGAGAAACCACCCAATTGGTTTCGAGCAATTATCCACAACTCTTAAGAGATAAAACTAAAAGTTCATAGTGTAGGAATCAAAATGAAAGTTGAATCACTTAAGAAGCAAGATCAGCTCATTCTCAATT
>JBBPDI010000032.1:5367665-5383105 GCA_037974545.1 Cucumis variabilis | reverse complement strand
AGGATAGAGAAATTGGAATTTGGGAGAAATTGGAGAAAATATTGGATTGAATTGAATATGAATTCTCAAATTAGGGGATTAATTGGGATATTTATAGGGAGAAATAGAGGAAATGGGCTCTAACTGTATTTCTAAGCCCATATCCAAAAAGAAAAGATGAAAATTGGAGTAATTTTAGAAATTAAAGTGTTAATTACGAAAATGTCAATGGAAAAAATGAAAAAGAAATAATTTACGCCGGCCGAGGGAGCGCGCATCGTTGAGATCGTGACATGTGGCATGTGGAGAATGGTCGGATCGCTGAAGACACGGATTGAGGAGAAAATATATGGTAAATGTTTTGCGTGAAGAGAGATTCGAACTCGTGTGCATGAAGGCGTCAAAACGACGTCGTTTTCCTCTGTAATTAAAATTTGATTTTAATTTGCATTTGGTAAGGTTCGAACTCGTGACTTTGAGGCTGTGCGTGCGCGACTGAAGAGTTGACACGTGTTAATCTTCTCAACATTTATAAAAATGCCCCTTATGTTTAATTTGCCCATTCTCCTTCGTTTTAACTCTGATTTAAGTGATTTTTGTGTCGTTGGATTCGTATTGAAGTCTACTTTCATATTCTATATAAAAATATAAAAATAGTGAGAATATGCATGATAAAAATTGAGTGTAGGCTATTATTAAACGAGTCGATATTTGTCCCAACAGTGACTCAATCATAATATAGTATTTTTTCCTCACACCGAATACCTCAATAGGCGTGTTTAGTTGAATTAATGACTCCCTATATTTAATTAGTCTGATCAAACACCAAAGTGCCACTAGAGCACGTAGATATGCTGTGTTAGAGAATGTGGACAGATCCTTACAGAAGCCTATTGTATCCTTGTATCACAAAAATTTCAACTATTATTAGTATAAATTGATGCATAAAATAGCAACGCAATAAGACACTCAATTACCTTCTCATTCTTAGTAAGAACAAGATGTTGTGGCCACATTAAATGTGAACCCACTTCCTACGTTATTTTGGTAACTCCTTCCTTTGTCGAGATCGAAATTGCACATTGACCATCGAGGACAACATCTATCGACACCTTTATGTTCTCACCGTCACCTTCAGCATCAAATTTTGTCTTGTGGACAATGATAGTATCTTCTATTTCAAACACCAGTATACACGAAATTCCAACCTACGTAGAATTATATGTTAAGTATGTGCACGTAAAGTTAGTAAATAAATTATACACTTAATTAGTAAAGTATATGTTCAAATAACCTTCAAGTCATTTGATCTTGTATCCTCCACATCATCTTCTTTCTTCACTTCGGTCATGTCATTTGCCGCTTTCTCTTGTACTGAATCAGAAGGTACGTCTTCAACCTCATCATATGAATCCCCTTCGATTGATGGTGTTCCTTTTGAACACATACTAGGTTGTTGTTCTTCTTCATCTACTTTCCCATCCTCATCTTTTTCATTCTTTCTAGCTCCGCTTCTAACTCCATAATTCTTTTTGTCATTTTATCCCATTTCACATACACTGTCTTCTCCTTGTTACTTTCTTTAGATTTTGATTCCTTCGGGGTATGGAAATACTTTTTCTTTGTAACGTACTTCCCCACGTCTTGGAGTATGCCCGAACAATCTTTCCCATCCAATGCTTGAGTGAGTACATCATCACCGCTAAATAAACTACGTGTCTTTTGATTGCTCAATAGATCGTCCTAACATAGTAGAAAAAATGAAAATTATAAGTTGCAATACCATGGAAACAAAAAAAATGTAAATTATTAGTTGCAAAATTTTGTCAACGTGTTAACTTATGATAACATTGGCAACGTCCTTCATATCTTTATCTGGGAACTCTCTCTTATGATCCAAGCGTGCATGTTTCCATACTACTGCGATCTATTTAATTGGACGAAGAAGACACACGCTACATAAAGAATAGATGTTATATAAGTATAAATATATGACGTATAGTAGATTAAATACATAGCAAGCATAGCAAGTGTACAGATAATAGTACTAAACATTTACAGAAACAATAACAAGACACATACGAGTTGGTAACACAGATAACTACAATTAATTTACAATTCTTTAGATTAGAATTCCCCACACAACAGAACAATAGAACAACTTCAGTGCAATGTAGTAAGCATATGTGAGTCCTTCCTTTCCTTCTGTGATTTTCCTTACTTAAAAAAAGGGGGCATAACTTCTATTTTGTAAGCATGAGATTCTTATTAGGCAAACAAAAGAAAAAGTGATTCCTTATGTTTAACCCTTTTCAGGTAACAGCAAAGGAAGTTATTTAAGTTCATGCTGAAGAAAAGATAAAGCAACACCAACTTTGTCAAATATAGAGATTAGCAAAGAAAATCATCACAACCAAATTTATTTGGTTTAAATTTATCCAGTTTAGGCAGTGATAATGCCAACAGAATGGTCAAAAGAGAGACTGAAAGAATGGAACTGTGGTCATTAATTTCTTACCAGAATTGGCTATGAAGGTGCAAAATAACACTCTTAAAATAACACTAAATTAATTAATTCTTTCCCCCATAAAAAAATACATCAAGCATTCATAATTTACACTCCAAATCAAAATCCTTGAAGTATTCTTAAACCACTAATTTCTATACCATTCTTAAATCCTTGAAGAGACAAAATTAAGAAACAATTAAGATCACAAATAATGGGAAACAACATTTTTTTTAGAATTAAAGGAAAGCTAATTATTAAAGAGTATGGAAAAGACAAATTGCAATGGGTGTGGCTTGTAAAGCAAGTAGTATATAAAGGATATTTAATTTGTTTTAGTATAAATCGTGACTTACCAACTTCTCAACAAGATTTGCATACCCCTTGCGAGATGTTCTATGGTTGTATTTGTATAGCTTCCTTTTCAGTTTACCTTCTTCACTTTTCTTCTGTACAAAAAATAGTATAATTTCAATTCAATTAACATATTTGGGTAACAAATTGTACATAAAGTATAACAAAATGTTTGGATCTTCATACTTACTTCAAAATCGTCCTTCAATCGTGAACCTACAAATTTATCCCAATGGTCTTGATCGATGAATGAGTACTCCGCTGGTGGGTGTTTTAATTTATCCACATTGTCCTTAAATGGCAGTACATACGTAGTTGTTAATCTGGACTTGAATCCGTGAAAGCATACTCCCGCATTTTAAAGTATACTTTTCTTCGACTTAGGGTCAAGAATGAAGCCAGCCTACAATGTCAAAAACACATCAAAAGTATTAAATTCGTTCCAGTTGGTGGTTTATACGTATACTCAATTAGAAGGATTTTTACCTCAATTAGTTCATAGATCTTATCCTTCGTGTCTTTTGGATCGACATGCCAAGTAGAGTACGTGATAGGAACGTGAAACCTTACGGTCGTTCCAATAAAACTTTTCAACTTCATTGCATTTGGTCCAATAGGTTGACCTAGTTTGTTGTACTGAATAACCATTCTCCACCCCTCACTACTGAAACGTGTTATATCTTTCATTCTCGTAGGGCCACATTTCTTTTTCTGGCTACTAGTTTCCCTATTTTTGAAGGAGTGTAGCAAGCTGATCATCATCTGAATGAACCATTACTGCAAACATAAATGAGATTTCAAACATAACCCAACAGACTGTTAGTAACAATACTTATTTAATTGTAAATGTGAATTATGAAATAACCCAAAAGTCTTAACATAACCGAAAAGGATTTTCATTAGAACCGAAACATGACCTTCATAATTAAACGTTAATAAAGACTTGGTTCTCAAATAAAATAGGAAATGATTCTTACACACTTACTTCCGCAAAGTTTACAATAAATATGGTAACACACATAATACTTTCAAATTAGAATATCTACTACATAAAATTCTTCGAAATTTGAAAACAAAGAAACTGTCGAACATGAAAAGAAAACTTGATAACGGTAGATTCTGAAGTAGTCATATTTGAAACTGGAATTGTTCTACAAAGAAGAAAAAATGACAATAATTAACTCTATGTAATAAACATTAAATGACACACGCAAATAACAAAGTGTACGCATCTTACTATATATACATACTTCTCAAAGTCAATTACTAACCCATGTGCCTTCACACTCAAGTCTAGCATATGTTTCACCACCTTTGTCAATATCACATGTTGTGTGGTAAGAAGAGAGTGAGAGATAGTGCGATAACATGTTTTCTATGTCATCATCAACACATTTATAGGAAAAGTCCTTCTCGGATGACATCACAACAACAGACCATCTTGCATCAACAGGATCTATAATATAGAATACTGTCTTCTGTGTATGACAATAATGAATGAATATGAAGAGTGGCCAATTTGGCTAAGGTCCACCAGTGTGTAATTAAGATTGTTCTTTCAAACACCAGCATTATTTTCAACCCAATTGCATTTGAAAAGAACAATCTTAAACGTATTGTAATTGACTTCCCAAATCTCTTAAATAGTGTCATAGAAAGACATGTCACAAACTATCGAGTTTTTGTCCTTCGCATTAGACACTTGCATTGTTGTTGCGACTAACATAATCCTACTATTTTGAACAGTTCGATAGTCATCATGAGACTATGTATGGTAAGATGTTCCATTAATTATGTATACGTCATACGTCATTAAAGCAGGGTGGGGTCCATGTGCAAGCCAACATATGGTGTTCGAGAGAACCTTTCCTTCCTGTAGTTCACTCATCACCTATTGAAGACAACAGTCGATCGTTTTAAATATTGAACAATTAGATGAAACAAAAATGAATTTGATTGTTTAAGTACCTGATCCCTAAACCATGCACCGAATGATCGATTATGTTCAACTTGTAGCCATTGTTCATTTTTTGCTCTTCTGCGATTTTCCATCTTTAATTGATTCAAATGTTGTCTATAAAAAGTTTCATAAATTAAAATGGTTCCTTAAGGGTAAATTAATGGCAGTATATAATCATACGAATGATTACTCTACGCATGGGTGCACTTCTCTAGTGTTCTGTAAAACATGAAGATTTGCTTGCTTCACTTGTTGCACATCAGGTCGAATGTATGTTCCTATTGATAGTAGTCTATCGCTTTGTATGTCTGCTTTTGAATTGAATGATCCAAGTCCAATAGGATCTAATCCTGAAAGAAAATCTGAACAGAATTCAACTGCCTCCTCACATATGCTTGCTTTTACAATGCATCCTTTCGGTCGAGTTTTACTGCAAACATAACTTTTTAACACTTTCATCATCATTCAAATGGGTACATCCATCACAAATATACAGGTTCACAAAGCTTTACTTTTCTAACGAGATGAACGACAAGGTGAACCATGATTGCAAAGAACGAGGGTGGAAAATACTTCTCAAGATTGCATAAAGTCAAAACTATATCTTCTTGAAATGCTTCAAGATTTGAGACGGAAAAACATTTGGCGCAAATCGCATTGAAGAAAAAGCACAGTCTACTGATAGTGTACCTCACATTCTTCGATAGGACTGAACGTATTGCAATTGGAAGCAGTTGCTGCATTAAAACATGACAGTCGTGCGACTTAAGGCCGGTCAGTTTGAAGTCATCTAAAGAGACATGATGTCTAATATTTAATGAATAACCTTCTGAAACTTTAATTTCTGACAAAGTCTTACAAAACTGATACTTCTCTTCTCTTGATAGTGTACATGTCGCATGGATGTAAGTTCTATTATCGATAAACGTTGATGCCAATTTTGATCTAATTTTCATTTCAACTAAGTCAAGTCTAGTATTCATTTCATCCTTACTTTTTCCTGGTATATCAAGCAAGGTGTCAATTATGTTCATGCATACATTTTTTTCAATATGCATCATGTCTAGACAGTGTCGTACATGCAAGTGTTTCCAATATGGTAGTTGGAAAATTCTGGTCTTCTTTTCCAATAGTCATTGCCACCTTCATTATGTAATGTCTTCCCACAGTTCTTTCCACATGAAAATATCATGTTTTTCAGCTTAAAGTACATGGCCTCCCCCAACAAGAGTTGTGGAGGAATTTCATGCTCTTGCTTTTCATTAATTTTTTTTTTGTAATCTGTATGGATGATGTCTTGGCAAATACTTCCTGTGTCTCATGTATGACATTTTTTTCCATGTTACAATCTTATTGAAGTAGTCTCCTCTCCACATATTGGACAAATCTTATATCCTTTCACACTCAAACCTCATAAATTATCGTATGCTAGAAAATCGTGGATGGTCCACAATAAGAAAACTCGCAGTGTGAAATATTTTTTAGCATCAAAATAACAAACTCCATCTTTCCACAACATTTATAGGTCATCAATTAAAGGTGCTAAGTACGTATTGATATTGTATCCCGGTTGCTTTAGACCTGATATTAAAATTGTCAACATCAAATATTTTCTTCTCATACACAGCCATGGTGGAAGGTTGTATATTGTAGTAATAACAGGGCAACAACTGTAGGTCGTCGACATATCTCCAAATGGGTTAATTCCATCAGTAGACAAATCCAAAAAAGAGATTTCTCAATTCTGACCCAAAGGTTGGCTACATGTGGTCAATCAACCTCCATGATGGAGTGTCAGCCAGGTGTCTCAAAATACCATCAACTTTTCTATCTATCGCATGCCAACGCAAGTTCTTAGCATTTTCAAATCTCTTGAACATTCATATAAATCTTGGAACTATTCAAAAGTATCACATCTGCTTGGCAGCCACACCACTTTTTTCCTTCTTTGAGTTCTTAGCAATCTTCCACCTTGACAAACCACACTTAGGGCACTTGGTCATGTTTTCATATTCTTTTCTATACAAACAACAATCATTAGAACATGCATCAATTGTTTGGTAACTTAGTTCTAAGGCACCTAGTATTTTCTTCGCTTCGTATAAGGAACATGAAATTTTGTTGTTATCAGGTAATAGATCACTTATTATGGACAATAATTCAGTGAAGCTAGTGTTACTCCAACCATACCTAACCTTCAGGTTATACAATCTCACGAAGGCTAACAACTTTGTGAATTTCTTACATCCTAGGTATAAGGGTTTCTTCGTGTCATCAAACATAGTGTCAAAGGTATTGGATACATTACAAGATTGTTCTTTAATGGATTGAACCATATTAACTGTATTAAATAAATCGTCATTCTCATCCATTGTATTTTCCATCATGTTGGTAACGTTATCTGAGATCAATTCTTCACCATGCCACAAGCATACCTTGTAACTTTTATCAATTCCATTGGTATACAAATGATACTGAACTATTGAGACATCCTTAAGTAAACGATTGTCGTAATTCAAACATGGACATCTAATTGAATTGGAACCTTTGGCATGACGCAACCCAAATTTAATGAACCTTTCGACTCCTAAATCATATTTTCTTGACATCCTATTTTCGGTCATCCATGACTTGTCCATTGTGTAGATGTATAAAAAATCAATCTTCTAAATTGGCCTCTAAATAAACCTGGTTACAAAAGAGATATTGGGCAATAACTTTTAAAACTCAAACTTTCAAAACGGTACATAATCCTAAAAATACTCAATAATTTATTTGATACCATTCAGAAATTTTCTATCCCAATTAATTAAATCAAAGATACAAAATAGTACTATATAGATAGTTGTATTTAAAATGATTGTGGTAAAAAAAAGCAGCACACACACACATACACAAATGTATATTTTCTAAAATAGCTAATCAACTCACAGAAAACTCTAAAGTATCCTACTTGACCAAGAAAGTATCCTAACGAACATCAATCTTAGTCTTAACAGATGGTTTTCAATGTAGTCTTAAAAGTATCCTAAACAATACTTCATAACTCCAATGATCCCCTAAATGTCAAAATCAACTACTTGAGCGATATTGTTAAGCTTTTCAATCCACCCAAAATTCCTCACCCCTTGAAGTTCATCAAGTTGAGGATTGGAGGAAAAGTAGGTAAAAAAGTCTACCTCCACATATAACAACTACTCTACCAAAAAAATATTATAATCAACATCAAACTTAGTCCTAACAGTTGGTTTTCAGCTTAGTCTTAAAAGTATACGAAAGAATACTTCATAACTCCAATGATCTCCTAAATTTTAAAACCAAATACTAGAGCGTTATTGTTCAGCTTTTCAATCCACCCATAATTCCTCACATCTATATATCAGAGTTCATCAAGTTGAGAATTGGAAGAAAAGTATAAAAATTACAGCAACCCAAAAAATCATAAAGAAATTACAAAAACAATTACAGAAACAAAACTTACAGCAACCCTCGAGTTCAACTGTAAGACCACTGTCTCCGATTAATTAAAGCAAAATTTACAGAACTTCATCAGCAACCCAGAAATTGAAATCCACAACTAGTACAAAATCATAAAGAAAACAAACAAATACGAATTCATTTTGCCCATTTCACCCAATACAGAAACTAAATGTACAATTAACCTTAAGAAAACAAACAATACATAAACAAAATGTACATTTCACCCTAAGAAAACAAAATCTACAGAAACTAAATGTATATTTCACCCATTATCATCCTAAATCCTAAACAAGACAAGAAAAAACTAAGAATTTATTCACCCATTCTCAAATAGTGATCTCTTTCAGCTTCAAGTCTTAAATATTGTTTGCCTAAAATTTAAAATTGCACACATTACAGATAGATTGACATGGAGTTGAGGGAAAGATTACAGAAAACAATTTAACAGAGAGATAGAGAAATAGAAAAGGAAGAGACGATTTACCGATAGAGGAGGTCAAGAATGCGGATTGAATATTCAAGAGAATGCGGCAGATTGAAGATTACAGCCACGGATATATTGAACAGAATAGGACAAAGAAGGTATCGGTGGTGTTAGAGTGGAAAGACGGACACAAGGGGGCAGTGGCGATGACGAACCTGATCGTCATTCGAAGAAGACGTTGAAGGAGTTCAAAGATTGAAAGGCGGAAGGAGAGACGGGTGTGAGAATGAAATGACGGTGAAGTGGAGAGATGGCAGAAGGGAATAAGTTAATCATCCCTAAAAAAGTTATTATTTTTCATACATTAAATATATTAATTTATTATTAATTTATTCTTACTTTATCTCTATCCTATGACATCAAATAACTATCGCGAAAAATATTTTCTAAAAATTTCCATCTTTTCCCGCCAAAAACATATTTTTCCCTTTTGTGACAGGTTTTTTTTCTCCCTCTATTTTGTGATATAAATAAATGTCATAGTAGAGGGTTTTTCTTGTAGTGCATGTAATACAATTTTTTTAAGGTGCTGCAAAAATCACCCCTAGGAATCTGCAGACTCCTCACCTACAATAGCAAATGCAAGTGGGAGAAGATGTTCGTTTGAGTCGACAAATGTGACTATTAGTAACTTGCCTCGATATTTACCATATAAATGAGTGCCATCTATCTGAATAACCGACCGACATCGATTGAAGGCAACTATACAAGGTCCAAATGCCTAAAATACAAAAGTGAGAATGTCATGCCCTTCAATATTTGTGTCACGCACTCTCCAGTCCATGCATGTTCTAGGATTAGTGTGTTTAACCATATACATCCACTTGGACAAAAGTTTATATGATTCGTCCCAGTCACCAAACACTTTGGCTACTACTTTTTTTTTACCATCTCATGCTATATGATAGGGAACATGATATCCAAACTTTGTTTTGATGTTTGACTGTAGTTGTGCAATGTTGATCGATGGTTTTTCTTACAGCATCACAGAATTCTCTAGCCATCATTGAAGAATCCAATTGTACATGACTCTGCCTGAGTTTGAAATAAAATCATATGTGTTGGTCAGGTAATTTAGTAATCTCGAACATACCATGTGATTTTTTCTTCGATGCACGAAGCCTCTACGTGCAGCCTGCTGTCCACTTTTTACATTGAATTGCCCAGATAGTCGGTGTTGATTCTACTACTTCATATGGTGCATGATTCTTAATGGCAAAACATTTTACCATATATTGCAATGTTTTTTCATCTTGACATATCATTCCCTTAGACAATTCTGTATTGTCAACAACCACTAGGGCTACAATTGGGTTGTGCTCATGAATACAATCAATTAAATCAATATTTGTCTGAGTGAATGTATTTGATGGTAATTCATGTTCACGACCATCAAAGTCAAATTCTTCAAACTCATCGTTTGTTTTTGTTCGAAAAACCCTATGTTCGTTAGTAGCCACCATTTCTTCATTGTCATATACCAGCGATGCAATTGGTTCCAAGTCAGGGTCAATAACCTGAGTTCGATCTTCTAACTGACCAAATGTTCATAATTCAAGTTTATAGCCAAACCCAATCTAGTTACATTGACATATAGATGCACCATGTTCAAAGATTGGCATTGTAATTGAAAACATAGTTTTCATTGCTTGTTCATTTTGTATAGGGACTGACACAAATCTTATTAGCCTCGAGGGAGTTAGATTTGGATGTCTAAATATAATTTCTAAATGATTTATGCGTATATCTATACCGATGATCCTACAATTTCAATGAATTGTTCAAAAACAATTCCATTGTTCACACTTACGGTAAAACCTCCACAAGTTGGTTGATCATAATAAACTCCATCAACACCATCAATCATATTATCATTCATAAACAACATAAATCCCAAAATTTTGTCCTCCATTTTCTAAAAAAAGAAAAAATGAACAACATATTATAAAAATATAAAACGATCTTAGCTTCTATTTATTAAGTTTATGCATTTTTAAATATATATTTTCATTTTGCACAATAAGTTTATGCATAATAGAATTTGACTTAATAATAGGGTCTCTTTCTAACATTTACATAACCATACATAACCATAAATAATAGAGTAATATGCATATACCATAATTTTAATATCAAAATGAAATCATAGATCAACTAATAATATGCTCAATAATTTTCCTATCATAACATTGTAGATCAATATTAAATGAAAATAAACTTTCAAATTGAGAAACGATTATACAATCGCTGATGATTCTTCCTTTTTTTATATTACTTAAACCCAACAAAACTACAAAAAAAATATATATATATATATTATTATGAGAAATTTAGTATAAATTATTAAAAAGATGTAAAAAAAACAAAATATAAATATAAACCTCTTAAATTTAACAAAATCTAACCACAATTAAAATTCTAGTGACAATAATTATCTTTAATTATTTAATAACAAAATATATTATGTTTAACAAAAGTAACAAAAATTTGTTTAATTAATTAAACATAAATCCAAATCCTTTAAATTTAACAAAATCTAATAACAATTAAAATAATAATAACAAAATTATCTTTCATTATTTAACAACAAAATCTAATTGAACAAAACTAACAAAATTTAACGAAACTTTTTTAATTAATTAAACATAAATCTAAACCTCTTAAATTTAACAAAATTTAACTAACAATTAATTAACATAATAACGATAATAAAATATAACTAACAATTAATTAAGCAAAATCTAACTAACAATTTAAAATAATAACAATTAATTAAACAAAATCTAATGATAATAAAATCTAACTAACAATTTAAAATTATAACAATTAATTAAACAAATATCTAAGAAAACGTTAATTAAAAAAATCTAACTAACAATTAATTAAAAATTTAACCAAATCTAACCACAATTAAAATTGTAATAACAATAATTATCTTTAATTATTTAACAACAAAATATTTAACAAAACTAACAAAAATTTGTTTAATTAATTAAAGATAAATCCATACCCTTTAAATTTAACACAATCTAATAACAATTAAAATAATAATAACAAAAATTTATCCCCAAGATTTGGTAAAGACAATCGATGGATACCTTTAGAATAATTAGAAGAGTTAGGATCAACATCCACCGTAGCTAGATAGTTAGGCTTGTTTCTCTCAGTCCCTATTTACATCCAAAAACAAAAATTCAGAACAAACATCCAAAAACACATTTCCACTCTTAATCCAAGTAAAAATCCAACACTAAATTCCATATTCAACTCTCCAACCTCTCTCTCCCTCCCTCACACTCAAACGATTTCTAAAAAAAAATACAAAATCGGCAAAACCCAAGAAAAAAGTTCCATGAAACAATCGAAAAAACGAGAGACACAAAGAAATGAGATGAAGATACTTTGTCCTATCTACGGACAATCGATCCAGAAATTTGAAATTACTTATCACATAGATGAGTTCTTACAAATCTTTTTAAATTGCCATTACTCCTAAATCTTTGGATTGGCTGAAGTCCACTTTCAAGAAACTACTTGATACGCCATGAACGACCAAGTTCTTTTTTGGAAAAGAGATTTGAACATTGCTGCTTCTGGGTCCAAAAGGCCTACAATAGGAAAGGGTATTTGGATGAGATATTTAGAGTCGATGACAGAGGTAAAAGATGTAGTATCTTAGTCTCTGAAAGTACCTACAAATTTGGATGGGCCCAATTTGTTGAGATGTTATTGATAAAGAAAGACACAACTCCAAAAAAACAGAATGTCGACAAAACAGCAAATCAAAACAAAAATCTCATGCTCTTGAACTCAATCAGCCAGTCCTCACAGAACTTATGTTGATGTTGTCATGCAAGGAAGCTCATCAGAAACATATTCGCCCCAACCATACAGAGTTGATCCAAAAGAAAAATAGAAACTTGAAGCTGGAAAGGCTGAGAAGATAGCATTTTACTTGAAAAAAACAGTGGTGCTTACAGGAAGATACTTTCATGATGATTGAAAGAGAATCATAGAAAAACTCAGGGAATAACTTGATCGGCCTTTCACATACAAGCCCTTTCACATGCTGAAAAGGCATTGGTATTATTTGAAGAAAAAAGCCAGGCCAAACTTATTTGCAAAAATAGGGGTCGACAACTGTGGGCAAGTTTTATGTGAAATTTGAAGAATGGAATCAAGTGAAGCACGCATCACCAAGACTGATACCAAGCTATAGAGGGTGGATCAACTTTAGAGGTATTCCTCTTCATGCCTGGGATATTAATACTTTCATACAAATTGGGAAAGCATGTGGTGGCTATATAGATGTTGCTCGAGAAACAAACGACGAGATGGAAATTTTTAAAGTTGTTATTAAAATCAAATACTATTACACTGGATTCATTCCAGTTATTAACATTATTGATAGCAAGGGGAACAATTTCCTTGTTCAATCTGTTGTTCAAGCGGAAGGGAAAAGGCTCATGGAGAGAAGCCTGATAATTCATGGTTCCTTTACCAATGAAGCTGCCTCAAACTTTGATGAAATTCAATATGGAGAGTGAACAATATCTCTTTGATGTTTGCGAAAATTCCTCCGAAGAGAGCCTCGCCAAAAAAAGTAAAAATTAAAAAAGATGAGTAAGAAAGCCACCACAATGTCTCTCTCCAAAAAACTAATAAAAAATTAGGCACAATGATGGAAAATTTAAATTATGATGGAGATAGTGATGACAATGAGAAAAGACATAGGAAAGATTCCAAGAGGTTGTTGATAAGACCAAACTCTTTAATGAAAAAAAGAGAGAGAAAAAGATATACAAAGGGGAGAGTTCAAAAGAGATGGGCCCAATAAATGCCAAGCGAAAGGTATCTTTTAACTCTCCAAAAAGCAAGATATTTTTCTTTGACCTAAGAAGTGCCCCTACAAGGCCCATTAGAATCAAAAGCCCAGATGAAAGCCTAAAAAGAAATCAACGGGCTAATCTTTGCAAGTTGGACCAGAAAAAAGGGAAACAAATTTAGAAAGCAAAGTGCCCAAGCAATCAAGTGAGTTTGTTGAAGAAATATGAAGAAAAAAACAGTGGGGTCAAAAGTCAACCGAAAGAAAATAAATTAAAAAAGAATTGGAAGAACTTAAACTTACAATGGATTTAGGTCCATTCATACCAATGTCCGACGAGTTCATCTCCAGCCTAGAACAATCTCTCCCTCCCCTTCTCCAACTTCACTAAAGCAATATGATATTGTTAAAGACAGTGTTAGCTCGATGATGACTAGTGATCAAGAAGACAAAGACAAGGAAGAAGAACAAAAGACTGAATAAGATAATTTTAAACAAAAACTGGTTGCTTGGCTCAAAAGCAACAACTTGAAACTGGCCTCAAATATGAACAAAGTTGGTGTGAACACTGTTATGAATGTAAACAATGAAAATGAAAATGATGATGCAGGTCTTTTTGACATGGGGAAAATAGTTCTCTATGAAAATAGTGTGTTGGAATACTAGAGGGTTATGTTCTCCCTAAAAAAAGCATAATAAAAAACATTACTTTCATGATATCTTCCTAACTTTGTGATTCTCACTGAAACTAAATTGCAATATGTCACTAAGAAAATTGTCAAATCTATTTGGAGTTTTGTTAGTGTTAAATGGCAAGCTATTAATGTGGTTGGTAAATCTGAGAAAATTTTAAATCCATTAAAATTACCTTTCTAAATGGCTCAAACAATTCAAGTTGGTGGTTGTCTGTTATATATGGCTCAACTTCTCGGAGAAAAAGATCAGACTTTTGGAGGGAACTTGAGGATCTAAAAAATCAATGTCTTCCAAATTGGCTATTAGGTGGAGATTTCAATGTGGTGAGATACTCTTCTGAGACTACTTCAAAAAATCATGCCTCATATAGTATGAATAATTTCAATATGTTTATTAAGAGTTGTAATTTGATTGATCCTCCCGTAACAAACTCAAAATTCACTTGGTCCAACCTCAGAATTCAACCAACTTTGTCAAGATTTGACAGATTTCTTTAATCAAAAGATTGGGAAGATCTCTTTACTATGCATTACTTCAGAACTTTGTCCAGAGTCACTTCAGATCATTTTTCGGTTGCTCTTGAAACTACAAATCTAATTTGGAGCCCTTCTCCTTTTAGATTCTCTTACTATTTCCTTACAGAGGTCTTTTTCAAAAAGAATGTAGAAATATGGTGGTTAAAACTTCACAAATTGGACATCTAGGATACTCTTTTATGAGGAGACTCAAACAATTGGCATTCACTGTCAAAGGATGGAGCAAAAATCTTAAAAAAGCAAATGAGGAAGACAAAAGAGCCTGGATTCGTGAACTTGATTATATTGACAAACATAAAGAAGATAACAAGATCAATGAAACCTTAAGCTTGCGTCAAACAATTATAAAAGCTTATCTCAACCAATTTAACTATAGAGAAACACAAATATGGGTTCAAAAGTGCAAAAGAATGTGGAATTTAGAAGGGGACGAAAACACTGCTTATTTCCATAAATTTTCTCGGCTAGGCAAAGGAGAAGCTTCATATCTAGTCTTACAACAAAAAATGGAGCTATTTTCACTATAAATGAGGATATTGAAAGGGCTCTTCTTGATCATTTCAAAGATATTTACAAAAACCAAAATAATTCTCTTTGGTTTATTGAGAATCTTCAATGGG
>JBBPDI010000032.1:5327997-5342371 GCA_037974545.1 Cucumis variabilis | reverse complement strand
TACAGTAGTGTGTATATATATATCTTGCCAATTAACAGAGTTAATGCTGGAAATGACTTAGATTTTACATTTCTCAAATCATATCAAAGAGTTGAGGAACAGTACAAAAATTAAGAATATAATGTAAATTAGTATTGATAATTGATCAGCCTCCCTCTATTAGACAAACAACTGAGGTCCAAGTAAACATTGGGCAGAGCAATGATATCAAATATTACCTATGGGAAAAGAGATGCGATGAAAGTAAATATTTGCCCGAGCAATGGTATGAAGTATTCCACTTGCCCCCACCATTTTAAACTAATCTTGATTAACATCACAACATTGATTTTGCATCGAATGAGCAGTTGCTGCTTCCATCCAGGTTTTAATACCATATTGGATAGATTTTATTTTTACTCTTATGACCTAAATAATGATCAGTAATGCTATTGTCTAAACTTTTCTATTTTTTACACAAATAACCTAATGATGCTATTGTTTCAAACGAAAGTTTAGCCAACATTTTTCTTATCCCTCTTTACCATTAATTTCTTTTTTGATAATAACAATAACAATATCAAAAGATACATATGACTCTTGATTCTTGTTTAGAACGTACACAACTAGGGGAATTTTACATGCAGAAAATTGTTTTCCTAAACAACAAAGCAAAAATTAAGAAGCTTCGAAACAGAAAATAATATATATTTGAAACACCCTATGTATATGTATATGTGTATGTATGTTTATGTATATATATGTATGTATGTATGGATCTTCTAGGAATGAATTAGAGTATATAGTATACATGATAGGTTCATGAGCAGGACAATTTGTACAAAATTTCATCTAATATACATCCAACCATATATGTGATGTATGTTTACAAAATATATTTGACATATATACTTGAAGATTTCAAGTCTAGTATTAATTTTGAATATGGAAGAAAATACACAAAATTCTCGAAATGGAAGAAAATATTAATTTGAAATATATTGCATAAGCAAAGTCAACTTTTAAAATATGCTAATAAAGGAAGAACTAAATATTTCCAAAGTATGAAACGAAGGTGCGAATATTATATTGGTAAAAATTTAACCACTTATAAAATATGGAAAATTGTATTAGGTAGCAAATTAGTTTATTTATTTTGTAAAAATATGGAAAATTGTATTAGGTAGCAAATTAGTTTAAAATATAGTAAAAAATAATCAAATCCAAGCAAATATGTGTGGGTTGGGTTTTGTTTCTGTCATTTTCATAAATAAAAATAATAAAATATGTGTGCTATAGACTCAATTATTATAATTTGTTTTGTCATTTTTGCAAGTGTTCTTGTTCACACGTGATTTTGAAGAAATGTAATTCATGGAATTGAACTTTGATATATTGATGAATATTATGAATACAATCTCTAGTATTTACTCATTTGATGCTTTTTCTTGAATACAAGTTAAAAACTTAGAATTTTTTGATCTTTAGTTTTAAAGATGTTGTAGTTGCAAGTTTATTTGAGCTTTCGTCTTTTGAAATTCAAGAAAAGTTTGATCTTCGAAGTCTTCAATCTTTAGAAGATGATGATCTCGAAGTTGATAAGAACTTGCACGTCTTGAGAGCTTTATAAAAGTTTGAATATTCAATTCTTCAGAGTTTCAATTCTTCTTTCAACCAAAGATTTCCTCAAATGAATGACAAATGTTTCTATTGAGAAATTTTATGGGTTTTAGGTGAGCTTGAATCCATTTGCTTGTTGGGCTTGGACTTGCACTTGGGCCCATTTGTTTGTTGGGCTTGAGCTTGGACTTGGGTCCATCTACTTTCTTTGGCCCGATTTTTACCTTGGGGGCTTGAATTGGTTGGATATGAGAAAACTTGACTACCCAAACCCAATTAAATTATGAATATCACTGATGACATGACATAATTTAATTGGTCGAAATTTTTTCTCAACAAATGCCTCATTTTTGAGATTTGTGCACGTTTATGGTGGATGAATCTAAAAAACGATAAGTTGAAACAAAAATTATAAGTGATTTGTTCTTAACTTTGGCTTCAGTTAATATGTTAAATTAATCATACTATGCATTTGAACATAAGTTTGATTAAAATGCTATATGGTTGGTGAATTTTAATTTTAATTCATAATTTTTTTTCAAAAAGAAAAATCATGGCCGTTTTTTTTTAATTAATGAAATTGGATATTTTTTACCCATGAATTTAATGGGAGAATTGAGACATAAAAATTGATAAAATTGAAATATTACCAACTTATTAAAATATAAATTTAAGTCAAAGTTTTGATTTTTTTTTATTTCCTAATTTGATTTTTTTTACTTAATTTGATTTGAATTTAGGATTTATGATAATATATATATATATATATATATATTAAAAGACATGAGTTTGAGAGAAATTTTCTAAAACAATTTTTTTTTTAATAACAAAAGACAATCTTAACCTATTTTCAACCACTTTAGAAGACTATCCTATTTTGAAGAGGAAGTTTGGGATTTGATTTTCACTTTTATAAATATAACATTGCACCAAATTTTAATCAAACAACACATTTTCATATTTCTAAAATATTTCTCCCAAAATGCTTCTCTTCTTTGTGCGTTTCTCTCTCTCTTTGTTTAATTCGTCTGATGCTGAGGGAGAACAACCTAGGAGAAAGATTTCTTTTTTTTTTTTTGTATACTTCGGTGGTAAGTTGATTGGCCGAAGGAAGGAAAAAAAACCAAAAGAAAAGGAAAGCTGGGGATCTGCCGAAGGAAGGAAAAAAAAAACAAAAGAAAAGGGAAGTCGGAGACAGAGAAAAGAAAAACACTTTTTTTTTTTTTTTTTATTAAAAAATCTGATTCTTTTCTTTTGTTTTTCTCTTTTTTTTTTTACATCTTTCTTTTCTTTTTAAAAGAACTTCCGTTTTTTATTTTATTTTTACTTTATTTTTCCATTTTTCTTTTCTTTGTTTTATTATTTTTTTCTTTCCTTTTTTCTTTATTATTATTTTTTTCTTTTCGTTTCCTTTTCATTTATTCTTTTCTATTCTTTTCTGTTTATTTTTTTTTTCATTTTTTTACGTTTTCTTTTCTGTTTTCTTTTTCAAATACTTTTTTAAGTTTTTTTTTTGCTTTCTTTTTCTTTTTATTTTCTTTTCTCATAACTTGACTTTTTATGACTCTTTTTTTTTCCAGCTATTTTTTTTGAAGGTCCTATGCAAGCATCTTAGTTTGGTCTCTTTGACGTCCTGTTGGCTTCAAGGATTTGTACATGATAGACCAAGCGACTCTATCATGGCGTCCACTGCTTCTTCGACGAAGATGCAGATGATGAATGTACGTTGGAGATGCAAATGACGATGGTTTCGACACGTTGGAGATGCAGATGATGACGGCTGCAACACGACAAAGATGCAGATGACGACTACTGTGACACGACAAAGATGCAGATGACGACGACTGTGGCATGTCAAATATGCAGATGATGACCACACGGGCATATGGGAGAAGATGAAAATGAATCCTCTTGGCTGCAACACATGGGTGAAGATGAAGATGAAGATCCTCTCGGCTGCAGTCACAACACATATGAGATGATGAAAATGAATTCTCTCGGCTGCAACATATAAGAGAAGATGAAGATGATGATTCTTTCGACTACAACATATAGATCAAGATGAAGATGATGATCCTCTCGTCTGCAACACATTGAAGATGAAGATGATGATCTTCTCGACTACAACACACGAAGAAGATGAAGATGATGATGATCCCCTCGATTGCAATACATAGGAGAAGATGAAGATGATGATTCTCTCTACTGTAACACATGAGAGAAGATGAAGATAATGATGATCCTCTTGGCTGTAACACATTGGAGAAGATGAAGATAATGATCTTTTCGACTGCAACACATGTAAAAGATGAAGATGAAGATCCTTTCGGCCGCAACACATGGGAGAAGAAGATCCTCTGAGCCGCAACGCTTAGGAGAAAAGGTAAAGCTCGCTACTTTGACTTTGCCCCCTTTGTTCCCTTTCTTTTTTGTTGTAATTGCTCATGAATTTTATTTTCTATTCAGATTACATCATCACGATGAAACATAATACCATTTTTTTTCGTGCGACTGAACATAAAGTAAACTTTAAGCCGCATACGTACCCTTTTTATAACATAGGGATTAAGTCATAACGTAGTTCAATTGAGTTTTTTTTTTTTTTTTGCCATTCACCTTTTAAGCTCTTGTGGACTAGGCACATCATGTAGTTTAGGCTCTTGCGATAAGGAGCTTTGCATGTTTAACAACTTATATTTTCATAAAAAATTTGTTACCTTCTTCATTTGTAAAATTGGTGAATATAATAAGTTTTGGCTTCATGATCAAGGGACCTTCTATGTTTATGTCAACAAATAACTTCCTTTTCATGCGTGATGGGACACGACTGTGTATCTTCTCGTTATTTCTTTCTTCATGAAGTGATTTTACCTTCAAAGTTTTCATCTCTTTTTCATGTTGATCACTTGTCATCTTTAGTCAATAAAAAACAAATGTTGAAGGTTGTTCTTTCTTTGATGTGGAGATATTTAGCCTTTTGAAAGCTGAAGTTTGAGTGGAAGTAGACGTTGAACATTGATTTTCTTCTTCTTTCATGGCCATTACTCATTCTTTAAAAGACTGAAGATCGAGTAGTTGAAGGCTTGATACGATCAAAGACAAAAGTCTTTTGCTTAATTTCATTTGAATTGTTGACTTCTTCAAAAGATGCATAATTGTTGTCGACTTCTTCTATACTGACAACATGACATGTAGTGATTTCTACTACTTCCTTTGGATGATGGTCAAGGAAGCCTTTTGGGAGAAATTCTAACAAAGTTACCAGCCATTGAGGTTGGAGAAGATTATCATCCTCCTCTTGCACAGGCTTAGGCTTCCACGTCTTCTTGTTTCTTTTTCCCTTCTTTTTATGGGAGATGCTTCCTTTTGCATACTTTTGACGGAATGACGACTCCTTTTGAATAGAATTTGGTTGTCTTCATTTTCGACGAGTCACAACTATCCATCCTTCGTCAGACTCTACTTTGTTTTGGGAGTCTGTCGTTACGATCTTTTGTTGGAATTCGACAACTATAGGTTCAAAAGTCCCAAACTGAATTAAGTTTTTCCTTTGATCATAAAGTTGCGTTGATGGTGGAACACTTGAAATCATCTCAACTGCACCATGATTCGTCTCAGCTAATTCATTAATATCCAACTTGATCTTCTTTTCACGAGCTAACTTTAGAATCAACTCCTTCAATACGAAACACTTTCTAACAGGGTGACTAATGACCCGATGACTTAGAGTATTTAGAACATCTATTTTTCCTGCTTGTTTCGGTCGTTTGCATTTTGACAGTTGAATAAGTTGCTTCTCTAGCAGCTGCTCTAACATGTCAGCAACATCAAAGTTAGAAAATGGATAAACTTTTTCCTATCTTTCTTTAAGAGTTGAGTGTCACTTTTCCTCTCCATCATGCTTTCCTTCAGTTTTTGTTTCTTTTCATTTAGAGAAATATTTCAAAGGAGTTGCATGAACAACCATAGACTCATTTAGAATCTTTTTAGCGTCATCAATTTCATTATTGTCACTCCTAATTTTTGGAACCAAGAAATCTTTTGCTCCTTTGGATGTGATACTTAGTTCCATATCATGGAAAACACCTTTAACTGGTACATCGACCTGGAACACGAATCGTTTCTTTAGAGACAGGTAGAGCTCACTGACCTAGAACACGTTTTGAGATTGTAGTGGCACAAAGTCATTTCTTTAGAGACAGGTAGAGCTCACTGAGCTGCACGGTCATCCTGTAGATCATGTTAAATTGTTCAAAGAAACGCACGCCAGTAGTAGTGGCGAGTTTATTTCACCTGTTGCAGAGAACGCTTTCGTAAGTTTTAGAAAACTTTATATTTGGTTTATAATACTTTTATTTATTCTATGTTTTTAAGTCTGATAATCTCTCAAATTTACATAAGCTTCTATTTTGTGCAGAATCAGATGGTGGATCTCTAGTCTCAACCCGTCCCAGAGGGTTCTGAACCACTAACTAAGGACAAGATATGCGAGACTGTTTTGGGTAGACGACTGGGTTACTCAAAAGATCTTGGTTGGGGCCCAAAACCCAAGTATAGGACTGCCGCTTCATCTTCTTTCTCTAGTACGTATGACTACCAGGCACACATAACAGAGGTTAGCGAACTCAGATCGAGCCTTGACAACGCTATCTAAATACTCCAAGAACAACGCCTGAGGGAGGAGGAGCGAGATCGACAGATGGCGGAGTGAGATCGCTAAATGGGGGACCATGCACAAAAAATGGAAGAGATGAAAAAGATGCTCGAGGAGATGAGTCGGGCAGAGAAAGGCCCGTGATCATGCATGCATGGGTACACACTTTTCAATAATATTTAATTTGTTTAACTTTCCATATGTGATATTTTAACAATACTTTCGTATTATTTGTAGGTCTGGCGTCCATTGCATTAGACTTTAGGTTTTTCAGTATTAGATTTTAGGTTTTTTTCTTTTCTTAATAAGTTTTCAATTATGTAATTAATTTTTGGTATCGAACATATTAATTAATGTAGCGTTTGATTTCATAATGAATATTATTTTCATTTCAATCAGTTTACTCAATATTTTATTCTATCGGGAACCAATGAATAACAAAATTAAATTACAAAAAAAAGGTTTTTTACGACACAGACGGCCCCATATGTCGTGGAAGGTTTCCGCGACGCCATCGTCGCAGAAGGAAACTGTGACGTCCACGTTGCAGTTTCCTTCAGTGATGCAAGTGGTCGTGCGCGGGGGAAACTTTCTGCGAAGTGGTAGGTACCAGCATCGCGGAAAGTATCCCCGACGAGCTTTCAGCGACGTGGACACCGACATCGTCTACGACGTTGCGATAACTTATTGGGACGTGAATTGGAATGTTCGACGACGTCGTTGTGCGTCGGGGAAACTCGATTTTATTGTAGTGTAGGTTTTGCTATATTTGTAATTTTTAAAAAAATATTGTTATATACTTAATTATTATTATTCTTAAAACTGTCACTAATTATAATTATTCTAATTTAAAAATAAAAATCTAATGGTTACGAAACAGACCTAAAATTTTAACTAGACTTCTTAATTCATCAAAATTTATTTAATTTTTTAATTTACATTTGTAAAAGTAATTTTTAGGTTGTTAAAATTGGTGTTGAATGATTAAAAAGTATGTTTTCATAAAACCTATACGCAAAATTTACTTGCTAATTGAGCTTATTCTGGAATAGATTAGAGAGTGGATGATTCATAAACATTTTTTAATATTAATTTTCATTTCTCAATCCTATAAGTAGAACACTTTCAATTGAACTAATAAGGGATAGAATAAGAAAGATTGAACTTGATTAATTGAGCTTCAAGTTTGGACCACCACTCCTTACCATCTAGAGATTGTTAAAAGATCCAAAGCAAACTCTCATTCATTAAAAAGATAAGATATACTAGAATCACGATGATTCAATAGAAAAAAACACTTTCATAAAAAGTAAGATCGCTCATAGATTAGATTAGTAGGGTTGTCGAGAATGGAAAGGGAACCATTAATGTGCATGTGTGGTTGAGGTTGATCATTGAGTTTGATGCTCGATTTGGAACTCGAGAATAGCTTTGTTTAATGAAGTATCATTCCTAATTAAAAAAATTATAATATGTTTCAAAATTATTTAGAAATTTTTTTAAAAAAAATTGATTTTTATAACTAGAATTATTCTACAATATCGCCTTAAGAAATAAAACAAGTCTCTCGTTCTTTTCATTTAAGTTTTTTTTTTCTTTTTTTGTAATTCTTCGATGAGTTCAGTGAAACACATAAATTCGAAACTATCACCCTTTATCTTTCATCCTATTGTTTTATATCGTACAAAAAGAATATGATATGAAAATTAAAATTTAAGGAAAACGAGAATTGTATGAATGACAATCCTTTGTCGGGAGAAAGAGAAAGAGAGAGAGGATTCACAACTGATAGACCCCACAAGCAATGGCATTATTTGATAAATCAAACAAGACGAGAAAAAATCTTAGTATAAAATGTGTCGTGAACTCTCCTAATCAAGAATAATAATCAATATTTACAAGCTATAGCAAAATTTTAGATTATATCAATAACAAACCTTTGATAGACACTAATATTCTTTTATTCAGCGACATTGATAACCAATTATAAAAGTCTATTAATTTTTATCGTCATTGATATAATCTAAAAATTTTGCTATAACTTGTAAATATTTTAATTTAGTTTATTATTTTTAAAAATGTTCCTAATTTTCATAATGCCCATTAAATATCATATATATATAGAGAGAGAGTATGGGGTTATTGATGCAAAACATAATGATTTGATTTACCCTATTTCTTCCTATACAAATTCTTCTTTTTCCTATCCCCTTGTGAAAGACAAATATACCCTTTTTCACTAAAAAAAAGGAAAGAAAAACTATTGAATTTAAATTTTAGAGTTCAAATAATGGTCGATGCTAAAAAGATAGTAATAAATATAACAATTATAGTCAAAATATTAACATATATAACAATATTTTCTAAAAATTACAAATATAAAGCAAAATCTATTAATGAGTAGAAGTTTATCACTTATAGACCATGTTGAAAAAGTTGGTGAATCACATATAGATCATAAAAGTTTGTTAGTGATAGAAGTTTATCGCTAATGAACTTTGCTATATTTGTAATTTATTTTTAAAATGTTGTTAGACACTTAATTATTATTTCTAAAATAACTATATATTATAATTACCTAATACCAAATGCACTTTGAAGAGGTGACAAAGAATTTTGGATCTGTTTTGACAGTACAAACCTTTCTGATCAGTGTACTTTTCTTCTTTCTCTTATATACTAATTATTGTATAACTTTCATTGTTTAGAGAACCAATACAAAAATCTTATACATAGTTCCAATCAAATCTAAAATCAAAAATGTCATCAAGAGCCAACCTATATATATTAACCAGTTGGTTGAGGCATATATCATTGATGAAAAAGTCATATTAAAAATATCTAATTCTCACATGTTAGATGAAAAGAACGTCAACTTTAGTATAACTCAACTAATTAAAACATGTAACTAAAGAAATGAACAGTGATTTTGTGCAAAATTTACTCATTCCATATTTAAAGAGAGTTGCAAAAAAAAAGTATAGACCAAATTAAATAGTACCCAAGTTTTATTTTATTTTTTCTAAAATAAGGGTGGAAAGGCATAGAAACAAAGAATAATCTCAAATTTGACAATCATGTCCAAAATATTAGAAGTAAGACAATGAAACAATGTGCGAATGTAATAAAATTTATATCCAACTTTAAAAGTTTATTAGCGAAAGATTACATTACTAATAAGATTCTATATTAATTATAAAGTCTATCCCTTATAAATTTTATCGTATTTATAATTCTTTAAAAATGTATATATAGTTAAATTGGTATTAAAAGAGTTAGTTGGAACCGAATATATGTATGTATATGTATATGTAAACACACTAAGAAACCCAATGGGAAGGAAATAAAAATTGCAATTGCAAGACTTAGAGAAACATAGGGTCGGAATAAAACAAAACAAAAAACAAATTTTAGGGAAAAAAAAAAAAGAAACGAGGTAAATTTTGAATGCATAGGAATTGGTGTAAAATAGTACAAGAAGTAATTAAAGTAGAAAAACAAGAAGCCTTAGCTTGTGTGCTTTTTGTCGATGCACTTATCCTCATTTCTTTACCACCATATTCAAAATTTAGTATTGTCAACATCCTTAAAAAAGAACATATTTACAAAACACACAAGACAATAATACCTTTTAGTCAATATCACACTAAACAATATCGTTACTTAATTAAATCAAAGTTGAAAAATAACTCTCCTAAAAATAAAGAAAATATGCACACTAGTGTGGCGTCAGCCACGTGACAAAAGAGTCATGGGATGAAATAGCAAGAAACAAAAATATGTGGGTGGTGGACATCACGTCAAGATGCAAGTTGGTAGCTGACTTCGATAGATTCGCGCCAAAGCCAATGAACCTGTGATGAAAGTATTTGAAATGTAAATGTGTCAAATTGGAAGGACTCGAATCTCCAATAGAAGCAAGTGATTGTTTTTTGCTATCAATTTTGTTTGAAATAAACACAACACATAGTAGTAATGACGTTTCAGGTACTATAAAATAAACATTTAAAATTAAATCAAGGAGGAAAAGAAAAACCTATCCTTGAAGAGCCATTCTTTTAAGTTCTTCAAGTTTTCACTAATGTTTAGAAAAGGAAACTTGATGCTACCAAGAAGTCTTTCCTGATATCTGATGACACTGAAAATATGCCATCTAATCTCTCTTAATTCAGAATCAACCAATGGTTTTATATTCTTATATATTTGATTATTTTATAGGTCTTTCAAGCAATTCTAAGGTATAGGATTTGGTGTTGATGTTGATTTGATGCTTAATTGAGCAAAATCGAAGTCATAAGGCATCAATTCAGGCAAAAGTGTGAAGAAATGAGGCAATTTAATTAAGCCTTTCCTTTTGGCATTGTGCGCAGCACTATAAGGCAGTAGCCTTATTGTCCTAGCGATTGGCTCCTTCACAATTTTATAAAAGGTACTTTCGCCGCCCTAGGTCATTCCAATTCTTATTCTTGTCATCCTTTGCATGATTTCTCTCTAATTTTCTCTCCTTTTTAGTTTTGCTTATGCACTCGAGAATGTGCTAGCTTGGGTTCGTAGGATTTCATTGTATTTCTTGACTTTTGTGAGAGTTTGAACTAAATTGTTTTATTGTCAGTTTTCAGTTCTGAATCTGTTCAAATTTATGTCATAAAGTTCGTAGTTTATAATCATATTCTATTCAATAAAGTCGTTATTGAGAAATTGAATACTATAATCTTAAATCAAATATACTAAGGCCTCGTATCTATTTTGAGTAAACTTGAACTTTATGTAAAGACATAAATATGGATCAATTGTTCAAGCATATAGCCTAAAACGGTCTATAGTATATGAATAAAAAATGGGCACCTTATTCTAGAACACTATGGATGTGGCTCGCTTTGTAGTTAGTACAAACGATGTGATCCTGAATTATTCATATAGAGACATGAAAGTGAGGGCATCCTATGTAAAGAGTTTACATAAGACTGAACCATGAAATAGTCGCTTTTAGGTTATAACACCATTGACTTTAATAAAATCAACTAATTTGTTTATAGATATCCAGTGTAACTTAATCTTAAAATCCTAAGCTAACTATAAACTTCTGTTCACACGAAATTATCATTATAGATGAAGGCAGCTCAATGGCGTTGGCCCAATAAATCTCTCATGTTAAAGGTAAGACGAAATTCACTCCTACCTACTCTAGAGTTAGTAGATAGGTTGTTCCCTTAAGGACCAAGTCACTGGTCTTGAACAAGGGGTCTCACCCTCTCATTGGACCGATAGGGATTCGATTTAGTGGTTGGACCTTAAACCAATTGTTCAATAGTGGATCAATAGGACCTAAGGAACAAGATGTAGTCTTGGAGGTAAAACGGTATTTTGACCCAACCGAGGTTACAAACAACCTGTGACGAATTAACTTACTTATCATGGTTACATCACATGGACACAAAATATTTCTATAGTGTAGGGAGTGAAACTACGGGACTTTAGTGGAATGACCCGTTAGTTAACAAAAGTTGATTAACTGTCTAAACTCTTTAGATCGAGTTAGGTTCTTCTTATTCAAATTATTTAAACAGTTAATCTCGGATCGTTAGAGCCCATTATCTATAGGTCTATTAGTCTATTAGGTTCCCCCGCTAGCTCACAAGAATCAACTTAGAACATTGTGATGGAATAATTCAAATTGATTGTATTAGGTAGAAAGAGAGAAATTGACGATCATATTTGATACAGTAGTCGGTTATAAGTTTAAGATAGAGCCTCATCTTTAAATATGATTTAAATATTAAAAATATGAATACTGATTCATATTCAGAAGCTCGAAATTGATAGAAAAGGTCAAAGTTGTAAAAGGTAAAAATGTTGATTTTTGACTTTGAAAAATCAAAGAATTTGACTTTGGAATTTCACGAAAAAATCTCATTTCTCCCTTTGTAGGAGTCTCGTCAAGCTTCTTAAAGGTCAAAATGTTGACTTTTGACTTTGAAAAATCAAACTTTAACCGGTATTATATTCGAATGTGATTTGAATTTTGAAAAAATGAATGCAGATTCGTACTCGAGAGATCGAAATTAGTCAAGATGAATAAAATGGTAAAAAGTCAAAATGTTGACTTTTAGAGATTTATGACTTTTGACCAAATGACTATTTTATCCTTTGACCAAAGTTAGTTGAATAATCCTACTAACTCTAGTGGGCTATGTGTTGTCATTTGATGAATACAAAAAGTTCATTAAATAAAGTAGATTGTGAGATGTTGAGCCATAATGAATTAATACATGCAATTTTGCATGGACTTTCAGTATAAATTTGGGCTTCTTATTTGTTGAAAAAACTTGAAATAACTATGAAAATGGTAAAATAATAGAGTGCTATTTGGAAAATAGCAAATCCCAAAAATATTTTGATTTTTAGCAAAATCATTTGAACTAGATATTTTTTGGCAATTTTTCAACCAATTTTATCTCCTTCATAGACTTAAACTCATTTTTTTCAGATACAGTGTATTTGTGCATAGTAAAATAATGGAATATAACACAGAATTATGAAGACAGTGTATTTGCATATCATTCGGTTTTATAAAAATATTAAATTAATAATTATTTTCGGGATTGATCTCATTTAACCAACATCTTCTACATTTATGCCTTCAATTTATACTAGATTTTCGAATTTGTAGGCTTCAAATCAAATTATTAATAATTTATTTTTATTAATATATATATAATAATAGCTATTTAAATCACACTCTTTTTACTAACTATAAAATGATTGATAATATAATTCCTTCATTTTACGTTTTATAAGCTTTGGTTAATTCTTAATAACATTTTGTTATATCATACAAATACATAATTTTCATATAATGATTGATAATATAATTTATTCATTATACGTTCCTTAAGGTTTGGTTAATTCTTAGTAACATTTTATATAATACAAATACACAATTTTTCATATTTATCTTTCATTGTTTTCAGATTATATATATAGTAATAAATATTTATTTTTAAAATTTTAGTTGGAAGATCTTCAAATTTTGAATTTAAAATTGTATCGTTCCTTAAAATTCTGCGTTTGATATAATAACAACTTCATATTAACATTGTATTCTCCCTATATAATTATGCTTGTAACAATAATTCCATAAACCGTATGACGATATTAATAATACTAAATTGGCATTATTTAAAGGAAATCAAGGTTAATATAAAGATATGTATGGTTGATAAAAATTTCCTTAAACTAATGATATAGATGTTAAATGCATCGAAATTATGGAAATAAAATCCTTTCATGGAAGAATCGTTAAATAAAGTATATTTTCCATAAATATTATTTAAAAGTTGGTTTTATTATTATTATTATTATAAAAGAAACTATTATAAATAACAAAATTATTTAAAATATTCATAAAATATAAATTTAAAAAAAATCTTTATCCGCTCACTTTAAGAGATAATACTTAACAAAAGTATAATGATTTTGTAATAAGTTTCTAAATAAATACACTTTTTTAACAAGTTAAAAAATTAACACTAATAAAAAAAATCGGATCAAAATATTATCCAACTTAAATTAATGTTTCAATTTTGATATTTTGAGCTGGTGATTAAAAAAAAAAAAAAAGAGCTGACTAGAAATATAGCAAATTACTAGTAATTAATTAAGAATATAATAAATCTTTAAAAGAATTACAAATATGGCAAATTTTAATTAAATTTAAGGTAAAAGACGAAAATGCCCCACAAATACATTTTACGTATTCCTTCCGTCTTCTCTTTTCTTCGTCTTCTGATTTTCTTTTGCGTCTTCATCTTCTGATTTTCTTTTCCGATTCCAGTGCCTTCGAATCAGGTTTCCAGCTTCGTCTTCACATTCTCCACTTATCGTCTTCCATTTTCTTTGCTTAAGGTTTTCGGCTTCACTTTAGGATTTTCGCTTCAATACACGTTTTTCCGGTATTTCCTTCCGTCTTCTCTTTTCTTCGTCTTCTGATTTTATTTTTTATTTTTTGCCCTTCTGGTGCCTTCGAATCAGGTTTTTCCTTAACTCTAAAATGTTTGCGGTAAGTGTTGGTGGATGTTTTAGTTTAAGTGTTATGTTTAAGCTTGATCTATCAGTGATACG
>JBBPDI010000032.1:5310770-5326952 GCA_037974545.1 Cucumis variabilis | reverse complement strand
CATTGATAGAATTTGTCAAATTTTGCTATATTTGCAAATTTTTTAAAATGTTGTTACATACTTAATTATTTTGAATCGAATTGCTAAATTTGCAACTATCCTTATATTTAACCTTTGGGCCCAATTAAGTTTTTTTTTTTTTTTGCTTAATTGAACTTAATCCAAGTAAATAATATTTAATTGAACCAAAATAATTAACTTGATCTGACGGTTAGGATGAAAATATGTGGCATTATTAGAATTGACCAATTTATGTTTTCAATTTTTTAATTTGAGACATTTGTCAACTTTAATTAGTCCTAAATTTAATTATTTGCACTTTTCATCATTAATCTAATAAATGATGTGCAATTTGTGATTGGTCTCCAAATTTCTTACTCAACAGTTTCAACACAGACCAAGACATCAACAGTCGCCTACGCCTCGTCCCTAGGCTATTTGCCTATCACTCTTTCCACCATCGCTCACCTACCGTTGATCCATCGCCGCTTGCATAGTGACTCCACCACTCCTTTCACCTTAGTTTAGGGTTGCATGTAACAATATAAAAAAAATACAATACATTTTTCGTTTTACAAAGTGCACAACAATCTTCCTACTTTTCGAAAATTAGATTCAAGATAATGATAAAATCTTGAAACAAACTTTCAAAGTAAACAACTGATGAAACTTAAGAAGTACTTGAAAGAGGTGCCGACAAGTTAAAAAAATTTCGGGTTTTCTCTCTCTCTCTTTTAAATAGCAAATAGTTTATTTTTTAAATTTCCTGATATACTTTTAAAATTGAGGAATTTTAAAAAATAGTACATCTTACAAAATATTTACATCCTATAGCAAATTCTATCACTGATAGTCATTGATATGCTATAGTAATAGAAGACTATCAGTGATAAAATCCAAAATTTTACTATAACTTGTAAATATTTTAATTTATTTTGTTATTTTTAAAAATTCTCCTTTAAAATTTATAATATAAAACATACAATCTAAAAAAAATAATTTTTTTAAACTATCAATTATAGTAATGTGTTGAGGTTTGAAAAATCAGATATTATTTGACAAATCTTTAATATACCAAAATACCTTATTATAAATAATAAGAAATCAAATATTACTCCATAATTAAAATAATATGCGCAAATTGTAAAACATATGACCTTCAAGTGAACCTGACAAATGAATTTGATTCAACAACAAAATCAATCAAAATAAAAGTTTTCTTTTCTTTTCTTTTTAAAGAAATCGCAACAAATTATTTGGAGTAAAATAACCTTTTTACCAAATAGAAATGAAATGTATGCAATTATTTGAAAATGAAAACATTTTATTTTTAGATAAAACTTTTTTAAAATTAACAACAAAATTCAATTAAATCATATAACTCATAATGCACAAACACCTCATATTAAGTATTAGAAAACAATTAGAAACATGGAAAAAATTGTACAATTCTAAAAGTGGTTTGACGACAAAAATAATCAATAAAAATAAAGAAGATGAAAATGAGTGCTAAGCATGCTGGCTTGTTTGTTTATATGCATTCATGTTCATGCTATATCTTGTTTGTTTATATGCATTCATGTTCATGCTACTGTGGATATGAAGCTAAGGGTCTAAATATGCAACTAAGCTAAGGTCACGCCATAAAAGAAGCAAACACTTGTGTATTGCTTAATTCTAATGATATATTACTTAAGTACATGTTTTCCTCTCTCTTGTTCAAGTGTAAGTGAAAAGAGAGATTTTCTAGGTGAGCAAGAGTCAAACACATAAAACACATGTTGCAATTTTGATTAGAACGTGTAGGTTGATTTCATGCCGTACCTATATAGTATTTTGTATTCACATTATTAACTGATTTTTCTATTATTTACAGAAAGTGTGGAATGAACAAGTGGGCATGGATATGGTTAATATATGTAGGCAAGATTATCGAAGGAATGTTCCATATGTAATTTGATGCGATACAAAAGGTTAAGAATGTGATATAAATTGTTTGTTAGTTTCATAATCAAGGCGATTATCCCCTCGGAGCTTGAGTTTTAGTATTTTTTAAAAAAATATTTTCGTTCTCTCTTTGATTTCTTTCCATAGTTTTACTAACTAACATATTTTAAGCTATACAATTGTTTTAGGCCTAAAAAATTAGCCACATCTCTTTCATTTTCACCATCTACTGTTGTTTAGATCATTGTTTTGTTCAAGTTAGTTAAATGACCAATAATATTCCTTAGTTCAAACATATATAGTTCATGTTGGTTCTATTACTTAAGAATAGTGTGCTCTTAGTAGAATGGTCATATTCCAATGAACTTATTCTTAGTAAATGCACGTATATGAAGACAGTTTTTTTTTAATGTATTCTTCTCAAACATGTATATTCTTTTGTTAGATTTAGGGTGTGTTTGGATTGATTTTTGAAGTGTTTAATTTTTAAAATAATTTATTTTACGATAAATTGAGGTGTTTGACATTAGTTTAAAATAATTTTTTTAGAAAAATGAGATTATGAAATAAATCGTTTTAGAGAAATCACATTCCACCAAATTTTAGAATAAATGTTTATTTGGTGTTTAATGAGAAATTCCTTCCAAATATCTATTTTTATTCCTCTATTTTTTCTATTCCTTTTTACTTTCTATTTTTCACTCGAACATTCTTTTTGTTTTTCTTTTCTTTTTTAACTTTAAATACTTTGAATATTTTTTTCAAATGTGTATTCATATACATTTAAATATAAGGATTTACAAATGTTTCTCTCTCAGTCAAATATACTTTGACTTAACATATGTGAAAGAAATCATGAGGACATCAATGAAGAACATGATCGTTCGGTTTGTAAAATGAAAATAAATGGATAACGTGATTGAATTGCACATTTTTTTGTCTAGTTGATATTATATTGTCTCAAAAAAATTATTTATCTTATTTATATTTTGTTGTTGGAAATCATTTTTTTATGGTTATGTATTTACATTTTAAGATATTTGTGCTCTTAAAATTGAACTGTCCAGAAAGAATTTTTAAAAAATGAAATTAATGTTAAGTTTCAAGTAACTAAAAAATTAATAATTTCAAGATATTGTGCGATTAATTTTAAAACATATTTATGAAAAAAAGATTCAAAATGTGTGTATTTCTTTACGAAATTAATTCATAATTTAATAGTCTTTTATGGTAATTTGACCTAAGTATAAACCTTGTTAATATAGGACAAACCAAACATAATTTTGCATATAAACATTTATAAAGAGGTCAAACCAAATATATAAGTGTTTAGATTTTAAACTCATTTTACAAAAAAAGATTTTTTAAAAAATATATTCTTAAAAAAACATTTTTTTCCCATAAGCAATCCAAACAAACCCTTAGTTTGTGGAGGGAGGTGATCTTGGATACATGTGTGGTTTATGTGAATTTTTTATGAAAGGTTATTTTTTGTTCCCCTTTTGTTCTTGAGTACACAGTTGATATGTTTATTTATTTATTTATTTTTTAGTGGCTTTAGGAACACAACTACTTGATAAAATGTTACTATATGAACCCATTTTAATGTGACACTATTTTATTTTGGTTTAGGTTGCGAAAGCCAAGTTTTGTATTTGAATCCAAGATCATCCAAGGTCATTGAGTTTCAAGCTTCTTTAATTAAGTTTGTGTCTCTTGAGCTATATTGTGATTTTTGGAATAGAATAGTTGGATTGTTGTAATTTTGAAATTATCATATTGGGTCAGGATTGATAGAGATATTATTATAAATTTTGAAATTGTTAATGTATATATATGAAAGGTAATAGAAGAATGAAATTGTGTTGGATGTATTGGGTTGATATATAGACTTCAAATGTGCAACAATTTAATTTTGTTGGTGAATCTTTCTTGAAATGAATGTAATTGCTGAAAATGGAAAATGAAAATTTTAGTATATTTAATCGGGGTGTAAACAAGTTGGATTGGGTAGGAGGACATTTTCAACCCAATCGATATTTTCAGGTTTGTTGGATTGACAACTCGAATAACCCAAATAGTATTTCCATTCCAACCCAATATGAGTTGGGTTGGGTATATGGGTTGGCAATGACGGATCTAGAAATTTCATATAGGGGCACTATGTAACGAACACACTGAAAAAAATTAATAAGCTTTAAAAATTAATTAATTTAATACGTATTACAATTGTCCTCTACGAGTTTTCATGTTTGAAATCAATCCATGATAAGTTTATTATCTAACTTATCCAATAAATCTTTCTCAATACAAGCTATAAGATAGTCATTCATCCATTGATCTTCCATTTGATTACGCAGTTGAGTCTTCACAATATTCATAGCAGAAAATATCTCTCTACAATAGCGGTTACAGCCGGTAAAATCAATATCAATGTAAGCAACCGATAAAATAATGGGTAGACCTTATCTCTTTTCATAACGACCATTTTCACTGCAAGATCACCAATGCTTTTTAGTTCAACAAACTCTGAACGCATATCAATAATGTAATTTCAAAGTTGATCCTCAAGCATAGAGAGTTCAATAGCTGAAAAGTCTCTTGGATAAAACTGAGCAAGCGACTAAGTTTTTTACTATCGAATGCAACAAATGAATTACTTGGATTCAAACAGGCCATACAGAGAAGCAATTCAGTACTTGTTTCAGTAAAACGATTATTCAAATCTTGAAGTTGCATATCAATGACAGCATAGAAGACTTTAACTCAATAATGATGCAAATTTGTAATTGGTTGAGATTTTCGACATTTTCGTTCTCGAAGTAAAAACATAGCATCCATTTGAAGAACTTCAATGTCATGATTATTGCAGAAATTAGAAATCTTTTCCAATAATGAATCCCAACCAGACTATTGCAGTCCACTTTTACAAAGGTTGACTAAATTCATTGTATTCACAATATCCTGATCTTTTCTTTGTAAGTCTTGAGACAAGTCATTTGTGATTCCCAATATATTTTTCATGAGATGTATATTGAATACAAAGTCAAATGACAATATTGAATTCATTAGAATCTGTGCTTCATATTTTTGTTCTGAATTCGATCCATTGTGCACAATTGTCTCAAGCACATCAACTACTATTGAAGAGAACATTGTAACTAAACTCGTTAAAGTGTTGTAATGTGATCCCCATCGAGTATCTCCTGGTCTTTTAATCATTATCTCTTCATTTAATCCTCGTCCACTAGATATTTCACCATTATTTAAAGCTTAAAATTTTTTCATGCTATGTTTCTCTCGTAGAATATCTCGACGTTTCGTTGATGCTCCAATAACATTCACTACATTTGTAGCAAGAAAGAAAAAATTGACAATTTCCACCTAACTTTTTTTGCAGAATTTATTAGAGCTAATTGAAGTTGATGAGCAAAACAATGAATGTAAAATGCACATTCATTTTCTTTCAAAAGAAATGCTTTCAAGCCATGGAACTCACCTTGCATATTACTTGCTCCATTATATCCTTGTCCTCTCAAATTAGCAATACTTAATCCATGTTGAGAAAAAAAAACCATCAATAGCTTTCTTAAGTGATAAGGCACTTGTATTATTGACATGGATGATTCCAACAAATCGTTCAATCACATGACCTTCATCCACATATCATAGTACAACTGACATTTGCTCCTTTGAAGATATATCTTTTGATTCGTCTATCAAGATAGAAAATTGTTTGTCACTCACATCTCTTATAACTATGTTGCAATGCAGTTCACTTTATCTTTTTGAATATTAGGTGCAATCAATTTCAAATTATTTGGAGCATTTTTCAAAGTTACGGCTTCAATATCCTTGTTATAGTTACATAACCATCGCAATAGTTCAAGAAAGTTACCTTGATTCTTCGAATCATCAGTCTCGTCATGTCCACGAAATGCAAGACCTTGCCGTAATAAAAATTGAGTACAATCAATTTGATGCACCTAATCGAGTTCAATACTCAGCTCGTGCTTGGTCAGATATCCTATTTAAAAATGTCTCAATATATTGATTTTGTTTTAAAAGAGCCTCACATTTTTCCCAAGTTTGATTGTGTGCACTATTTGGACCACCAACATGAGTTTGCAATTTCTCTTTTTTCTTCCAATTGAAAAATCCTTCACTAACAAAACATTCCTCTCCTTATTCTTCACTTACTTCTGGTTTAAATAGGTAGCAACATAAATAAAATACAACATCCTTTGAAATGCTATATTATAACCAAATAGGATATTCTTTAAACCAAACTGGATTAAATTGTCATGACTTTGTCTCAAATTTCTTAAATGGAAAAGTATGATTTCAAGGTTGACAAGGACCTTTTTGTAGATATGATCTACGAACTTGATCTTGAATATTATAATTATATTAAGAAATTCTAGTTTTTAGACCAGGATCTGCAAGTAGTTCTTCTAAATTTATTTCTGTATAAGATCTATCTGAATAAGATATTTGTCTCTTATTTGAAGATAATGCCTCTATAGTTTCTATTGTTGTTTTTCTTTTAAAATATCTCTCCATATTGATATGTTCACTCTACAAATTAGTATTAAACAATATAGGTATTATGATTTATCACATAGATTGAAAGTAAAAACTAAAAATATTAAGAAGAATTTGAACTTACTAGTGAATTAATACGATACTTATATTCTAACGATGAACGAAAAAAAATTATCTTGTATCGTTTAATTCTGAAATAATAAAATAAATATATAAATAGGTAATGTAAATATGTGAATTTAAAAATTGCATTAGAAAAATAAAAATAATACCTTCTTCATGGAATATTGTTGAGAGAGCGAAAGTTTATTAGATAACAAGTGAGTGCTAGAAAATAAGGTGTGAGATTTATGAAAGGGAGGCACATCCATTATACAAGAAACCAAATTTACACTTAAAGAAGCATTATTTAATATATATTGTATTTTCAAACTTCAAAATTCATATTAAAAAACAAAAACTGAGAATGTGAGGGGGGGCACATGGTCCCTTCTTAAATCCGTCCTTGTGGGTTGGATTAGGTTAGTCAGGTTGAGAAGAAGATGGTGAATGCCAAAGATTGAGAAGGAGACAGTGACGTCAGAGATGAGAGGCCAAGACGAAAGGGAGAGAGTGAGTTAGAAAGATGAGGCATGACGTGAAGATTGAAGTTGAATGAAATAAGGATGAGGCCTGCATATGTGACCTACTTCTTTTTCCATTGACTAAATTAATAATAACAATAAATTAATAATATAAATATAAATATATAAAAACAAACAAATAAATATATATAGGATTTCTTTTAAATTAGAAAAAAAATTGACAAAATATCTACACTCCATATTACAAAACCACTAAAAAAAAATTCATTACATTTAATTTTTCTATGAAGTGTAAATATTTTGTTGAGAAATTGCATCAAATGACAAAAAAATTTAGAAAAAAAACAGCTTATGACATCTATTTTTTGCATATTGCGCATCTGGCAAAAGTAGTGATAGATATCAGATGGTAATTATAGGGCTATCAGACGATAATCATAGAGTTATCAACTTTTAAATTTGCTACTTTTGCAATTTAAAAAATACAGTGACATGAGCACTATTATCATAATTTTCTTTTGCTACTTTTGCAAGAGCCCCTATTTTGTCGAATACTCTATTTTTGACAATTTCTCATGTGTGTGTGTATATATATTATTAATTCGATTTGGGTTGGGTTGAACCGAATTTTTCAACCCCCAACTCGAGCCTCAACCCAACTCGAAAAAAATTTAAAAAAATCTATCCCAACCCAAATTTTAAACTAACCCAACCCTTATAGTGTAAGTTGGATAGTCCAAGGTTATTTGGTTGTCGGGTTACTCTTACACTCCTAATATTTAATATGAAAAAAAAAAGCATACATGACACTAAAAATGTGTCAAGAGTTAAATAACGTGTCCATTCTTCCATTTCAAGTATCCATATATTTTATATAAATAAAATGTCAAGAATAACCAAATATGATATAGAATTAATGTTAATAATTCACCAACGTGACATGTAAAAAGAGTAAAGTACACTATATTACTTGACATAAAAAATATATCGAAAAGTATATAACCTGACATTTTTTGGTATCAAATGATCAGAATACACCTAGTAATCGAGTAATTTTTAAAACGTCAGCTATACGATTACTTGACATCAATGTCAAGTAACCCAATGTTTGTAGTAATGTTGAGATTGAGATTGAGAATTGAGATTGGGAAAAAATCATTTTTACTTAATATTTATAGAAACATTTCAATTAAAAGACAAAAGGAAATTGAATTGAAAATTTTTAAAAATCCATTAGTATTTCAAGTGACCATTTTACATAAATAGTTGAAATTTCACTAATTCTTCTTCTTTTCTCATAAGCCATGCTTGCATGTGTGGATGGTAAAAAATAAATACATTTACTTTTTAGGGTTTTTTCAAAAATAATAAAAAATATTTATACTCTATGACAAACAAACTACTAGAGGATAAAAACCCATTACATTTGATTTTGCAATAAAGTGTAAATAGTTTATCAATTTTGTTATTTTAACAATTTACTTATGTTTTAGAAAAAAAATTAAACGAGTGATATTTATTAATTAATTTAAATAATTATATAAAAAGATATATCACATTAGATTGGATTTTTGGGTTAGCGAAAGGGTTGATTCAAATAGGGCTGATTAGAATAATAACAAAATTGAAAGTTTACTTTCTACAACTAGCAAAATTTAATTTAAATTTATAAAATAACAAAAAAGAAAAATATATATATGAAAAAAAAATTGCTACAACAATGTCTTAAATACTCATAATCTAGTGAAAAAACTAGCATTTCAAATACAATTATTCCATAAACGACAAATACCCCATAATTGACTCAAACTTCCAAAAAACATATATCTTCTAATTTTTTCCTATCAACACAATCAAATCAATTAAAACGTATCAAAATCTTATTTTTTCCCCAAAAGTTGAAATTCATCTCCATCAAAACTCCAAGTTCAAAACAGAATTTAGGCACCTATTTCAACTCGTGCGCGATAGAACGTAATCATACATTATATCAAACCTTTCAAATCCTTCACACCTTTCAAACCCTTCAAGTAATCAAACGTTCAGCAAAAAGAGGTTCATCGAAAAAGATTCTTCAAACCTGAAACGATTCCAGCTTCGTCCTCTGTAGAAACGATTCCAACTCCCCTCTTCAAACTCTTCATGCATTCGACGCAAGGCAGGGAATTATTTAGGTTTTTCTTCTTACGGAGGAGCTTCTTCATCAAAATAATTTCAACTTTGTTCTTTGCATAAAAAAAGTTTGTTTTCCTCATTCTTCTTTCGTTCACTTGAGTTTCTAATGCTTTGTGAAATTGATGCTTGGTAACACTCCTAAAGAAGAACATTTAGAATAATAAAAGCAAATAACATAAATGATGATATTTCAAAATATTATAAAAAAATACAATATTTTGGAATAGTTTTAAAGATATGTATAAATAACATACATTTTAGAATAATAAACGTATTGTGCATATACGTTTTAATATATATATATATATATATATATATTTAAATAGATATAGCTACCATTAAAATATACATCTAAAATAAAAAATAAAAAATATTAATGAAAATATTCTACGTACCAAATTTGCGCTGAATTTTTGGAATCTAATCTAAAATAGATATTATGTATTTACTTAATAATATAATTCTAAACCGTTGTTAAAAATATATATTATGTATTATTTAATTATAATTATCGATATTGTTAAAAATAGTTAGAAAATATAAGAATGGAGAATCTTGTAGATATATTTACCATTATTATAGAGGGGATTGCTACAATCTTGTCCAACAACAAAATCCCAAATTTAGTTAGGATTTACTAAAATTGAAGGTTGTTTGTAAAATAGACCGTATTTGTGAAATTTGCAATATCATGCTTCATGCATGTTGGGCAGAGTCAGGATTAAAGTACATTGAACTTTGAATCTACGAATTATCCTATAATGAGGGCAGAGTCGGGATTAGTATAATTAAATCATGCCCACGACAAATCGTTCTTGGAACTACACTATATTTTTTACAATACAAACTACACTGTAATCAAGAGCATATCCTAACTTATTTCAGATAACGAGCATGTATTTAATAGTGTTAAATTTCAACACATTGCTTCGGTACCAACGTAAAATCTTCCCGTTTGAAATAACCAATATGTTAGATTTACAATTAATAATTGAACGCAAAAAAAAAAAAAAAAAAAAAAACTCCCTAAGCCAACTACAATTACAAACTATCCATGTAACGTATTTTTGTTATGACAATCTGAATGTATCTAATTTGGAAAAAACAACACTTGAATTTAATATGAATAACCTACAATAGAGTATAATTTCAAAATCAATATACTCAGGTGACTGTAAAATATATGAAATACTTTTTTCCATACAACCAAGCAAATCCAATAATAACAAAGAACACTATAAGAATTAACAATTTTAGAACAAAATCCAGTACTTAAAAATGATAACTAAGAACTAAGGGAAATGCTAAAATGGGAACTTAATGTTGTATGAGTACTTTACAAGACCTACAATCTATTGTGACCTATTTGACCACACCTGTTGCAACGAATTGTAATTTTGTTCTCTAAAAATGAAGTAAGCCTATTTTTTAGGCCACCCAATTGGATGTTCAACCTGAGATAGAAGGAGTCCATCATTGCCACCTTAGTACATATTCCTAATTTGGTCTACACTACCAATAGAATGTGTTCCCTTCTTGTACAAGTTTATCAAATTTGAAACATAAAACTCATAAGTATACATATGTAGATGAAGATTCCCCACAAACAGTGAAATAAAAAATAAGATACCGTTAAAATTTGACTGGAGTACACGTAAATTACAGTGTATTTATATGTACTGACCAATTGTAACTTTTTCAAAAAATAAATTATAGTGTATTTGTGATTAAGTATATACGTGGGTTGTTTCAAATTAGTGCATCCAAGATTGTTGACAACATGACATATGAGGCCTCTGGAGTACTCCTAATGAAATTCAAATGAGACATGAAAAGATTTGAATTTTGCAATCATCCCGATAAACGGTCAAATGAGACATGGAAAGATTTGAAGATGAGAAAAGTCTACCCTGAATACATTCTACAAATCCTTGAAACGAAGATGAAAATGGAACATATACCTCAACTGTTGGATTGGTATGGCAACCCTAGAGGGAGGGGGGGGGGGGAATAGGGTTTAATTAAACTTTTTAACAAATAAAAAATAAATTCAATTAATTAGATAATTTTTTAAATTAAATAAATAACTTTGTAAAATTTGTTAAATAACAAGATTGATAGAAAGATATGAATGAAAGTATGCAATCAAACTCAACCAATAAGAATATGTAACTAAAATTAAATGCAAAAATAATTAGAAAAAAGTTAAAGAAGAAAACACTGTAATTTTATAGTGGTTTGGTTAAACTCAACCTACATCCACTTTTCCAAGCACTTCTTGGGATTTTGATTGAATTTTTTTTTTTGACTCTTTCCATGGATTAGAGCCAAACCGCTACTTGCTCCTTTTTCGGGCTCAAGAGCAAACTCGATCCTTTCCACGGGTTAGGATCCAATGTTACAATATGTTAAAGTTTTAAATCACACAAAAGAAAACCCTCTAAAAGAGTGAGTATATAATTTGAAGCTTACAAATTTAATCCTCACAATACAATAAGAATTCTCTCAAGAACAAGATGAAAAGAATAAAAATTGGAAGTTTTAGAGAGAATAACAATGTTGGCTTTTGCACTTTTTTAGCATTGTAAAGTTTAATAATCTTGTTTTAAAATTTAGGAAAAGTTAAGTATTTAAAAAGAGGGGAAAGGTAAATTTAAAATCATTTGGGTCATTGAATGTAAGTAAAAGAAAAATGAATGATTGAGATTTAAACTCAATTCGCCGTGAGACACAATACAAATAATAATATAATAATGTGTCTTTTCAAAATACTTTGTTTAAAACCCAATAAAGCAACTTCACCAGCTTTTAAAAAAACTAGCCGTTAGACACAAAGAAAAATAATAATATTAAAGTCATTTTCTTTTTAAATTCATTTTCATTATAAAAGCCAATAAAACATAACTAAAAGCCACATTTGTTACTTCTCCATTGCTCCAAGTGACTTTTTCTAATTGATTCAAATTGAATACTTGGCCGCCACGTTACTATCTCGGATATTTTTCCGTTAAGCTTCTTTTTGGAATATTTTATTTGTTTGAACTTTGATTTGAGTGGTTCAAGAGGCGTTAGAATCATGTTTCTAAGCTCTACGTTATGGACTATTCAAATTAATAAAATTGTCAATAAAAAAAATTAGATTTGTTATCATCAAAATATTAATTAATTAATTAATTAAAATAAATTAATTTGAGATTAAGGGCCAAAAAGCCAACATCAACAACACGATAATCAAGATGCAACTCTTTTTATTTACTACTATGATATTAACATTAGCAAATACTGTTTAATCAATGGTAGATTTTGCTATATTTACAATTTTTTAAAAAAATAATTCTATCTACTTCCTAATAAAATTGCTACATATTATAATTTTATAATAGGAGATTATTTAAGGGCTGACTACGAGAATAACAAAATAAAAGGTTTACTTTGGATAAATGAAAATTTTAAATTTAAATAGATAGAATAGCAAAATAAAAAAATATAAAGAAAAAAGTTGTAACAATGTCTTAAATGCCTCTACCTAAGTAAAAAAAAAAAAACTTGTAAGGTCTCAAATACAATTATTTAACAAATCACAAATACCAATAATTAACTCAAACTCCCGAAAAACAATGATGACATCTATCGCCTAATTTTTTCCTATGAACAATCAATTCAATTAATTCCTATCAAAATCCTAATTTTTTCCCAAAAGTAAAAAAACATCACCATCAAAGTTTCATCCCTTAAAATTTTCAAAGTCTTCATACATTCAACGCAAAACAAAGGATTTTCTTCCTGTCGAGTAGCTTCTTCGTCAAGACGCAGAATTTGCGGTACCATCAAAATAGGATTTTTAAAATAAAAAGCAATAAAAAAATATGAATAAATGTAATTTACCATGAAATTAAGGAATCTAATCTAAAATATAATTTCAAATTTTTATTAAAAAATATATATTATGTATTATTTAATAATAATTACTGATATATTTGTAATTATTATAGGTACAATCTTTCTCTAACACAAAATAGCAGATTTAGTTTGGATTTACTAAATTTAAAGTATGTTTGCAAAATACACCATCTTTGTAAAATACATCTTTTGAGCAATATAAATACAGTGTACTTGAAATATATGAATTATTCTATAACTAAATTAGATTCGGGTTTAATATGATTAAAAAAAAACGAGGTGGGTGACACTTTTGCTATTTTTCTTATTTTTTTTCCGCTTTTTGTCATTTTTCAACTTGCTCTTTATTATTTATACGGTGATCTCATTCGATAGTTTAGATGAAGTGGACCCAATGTAAAAAGAAAAAAGAGATCCATTAGATCCATATCCAATCCAATACATGAGACGACTGGATTGGTCAACCGTTCACTTAAGCCGAGCTTGTATTGAACTGGTGCTGGACTTGGATCGGTCTTTGGACTTCAAGCCCAAATGGTGAGACTGAGTTGTAAGGCGCAAAATGAGCTCATCTAATCGACCTGAAACATGGGCTTGACTCAATTATCCATTAAGCTCATCAGTTGGTTTGGTTTTTCCAAAGCTCTGACTCTTCACTCTTGGGCTTAGACGAACATTCTTCAACAAATTTAATCATCATATTAAGTTCAAAACAACCATGTAATTATAATGATTTTTTATGAATTATAAACAATAAAATAATTTTTAAAGTTAAATAGGGAGAGCTAAAAAAATAAACATTTTAGAGGAGGTTTGAGTCGATAAATTATAGTTTTAGGTTATTATAATTAAGTTAAGATAATTTGTGTTTGGGCCTTGAGGTGTATATTATTTTATTTTAGGTTAGTATAACATGTGTAAACACTATAACAAAAGTAAAAAAGATGATAGAAATAAAATAGCTATTACTGTAGCAAATTATGGGTTTTGAATGGATGCTAATTGAAGATTTTTAAATAGTATTTATTGTAGTAAGAAGTGGTTATTAAAACCTTATGTAGTCCTTGGCCTCAAACAACCCTTTAAAAGTTGATATAATGTACCTCATTAATTTTAAACAAATTTGCAAAAATCTATATGACCATGGTTTCAATTACACCTTAAAACTTCTAATTATAAAAATTAAATCTTAAAACTTCTACAAATTTTAATATGAACCATAATTAAAGTTAATATTTGTAGAAATGGAACCTCTAAATTAGAAAATTTGACATCTCAAACTTATACAGTTGTTATAAATTTTAAAATACTTAATTTTAAGAATCTATTTTTTCAAGCTAAACGTATTTAACTTTACAGTTCTTAGGATTGAACCACGATAAAAAAAAAATACACACTATTAATATAAACAACAACTTTAACTTATTTCAAATATTTTTTAAACATATTTTCATATAAAGTTTTATTTAATTCAGATGTGATTTTTGTTTATTCACATCTCCATCCAAACTCTAGACATTATAAGTTTTTTTCAAACCATTTCAAGACTTCAATATTGGAGATAAGTTAATCTTCAAAGTTTTGAAAAAATAAGTAAAAAATTAAAAATATTAGCACAAGTAGTTTCATTAAAAATGCAACCTATCATATTTATTTGAGATTTGGGGGCACAAATATATTTATTTAAATTATTTTCCGCTTATATAAATATAAATATAAATATAAATATAAATATAAATAAATATATACATATATATTATCTACAAAACCCTAATATATAAGCGCATCATCTTCTCCCCTTGCGGAAACCTAGTTTTTCAGATAGCAGCTTCTTCGTCTGTGTAAGATTGCTTCACTTCCTCCCAAACTCTCCCCCTTCGATTTTATGGTTAGGGTTAGGGTTAGGGTTTACACTTCACTCATTGATATCTGTGTTTTTTTTTTCTTTCTATCCTGAACAGGTCGGAGTAGGGATTAGGTAGAGGCCTCTGCAATGGCTCCAAAAGGTAAGCCTATCAACTTATACGTCTAACAGTTAATCGATTACACTTTTATGCACGGGACATTCAAGTTATTTTCTACGCTGTTTTATTTCTCATTACTGCCGTTTGTTCATTGAACGGTTGCGATTTGTTTCTTTAGAGTCAGTTGTCGAAAATTAACCGAGTTTAGAGAATTTTGGACATGAAGATGTTATTCAAATGAATCTACATCTGTATAATCTGTTTATAATTTTGTCCGCTGGCTCCTAACTTCTGGTAATACGATCTAATGATTCGCTTGATTAGCTCAGGTGCTCTACTTTTTTTCTTTGGCCTGGCAATCCCTATATTTTTAGATAGATTGTATAGGGTCCAGGGTACGAAAATGGTGATTATCTATTGTGAATATCTTTTTTTATGAACTGTGTTAGAACATAGAAGGCTCATAGAATTTGTAGAAGATAGGTGTTTCACTCATCGTGGTATGTGTGGTTTTGGGATTTATGGACAAATATAATCAATGCTGCTATGCGGTTTGTGAAATGGAACAATGCTTGTGACGTGCTGAAGTTGGTCTGATTCAATAATTTAGTATTATATGATTGGGTGTTGTTCTGGGTCGTTCATGTTTTCACCTTTTATCTTTGCCTAGGCTCAGCTCTGATGTCTTTCCCACTCTGAGAAAGTACTGTTTAAAATGGCGTAATTTTTGAATGAAATACACTACATATGAATGAAAGAGTTTGGCATTATAATAATAATTAGTCTTTCGATATGTGGTTCCATTGGGTAGTGATTTTCTTTATTGTATGCATCTAGGAATGAATTCAAAACACTTGAACACACAAAGTAGGATAATGTATTAGTTTTAAGTGAATAAACTAATCAAGCTTGATACTTCTCTTCCACTCAGCTGACAGCACCAAGAAGGCTGACCCTAAGGCTCAAGCCTTGAAAACTGCCAAGGCAGTAAAATCAGGCCCAACATTTAAGAAGAAAGCCAAGAAAATCAGGACATCCGTCACATTTCACCGTCCAAAGACATTGAA
>JBBPDI010000032.1:5272732-5285851 GCA_037974545.1 Cucumis variabilis | reverse complement strand
AAAGAAAATGAATGTGCATTTTACATTCATTGTTTTGCTCATCAACTTCAATTAGCTCTAATAAATACTGTAAAAAAATCATGTGGAAATTGCCGATCTTTTCTTTATTGCTACAAATGTAGTGAATGTTATTGGAGCACCAGCGAAACGTCGAGATATTCTACGAGAGAAACATAGCATGAAAATTTTTGAAGCTGTAAATAATGGTGAAATATCTAGTGGACGAGGATTAAATCAAGAGACAATGTTTAAAAGACCAGGAGATACTCGATGGGGATCACATTACAACACTTTAAAGCGTTTAGTTACAATGTTCTCTTCAGTAGTTGATGTGCTTAAGACAATTGTGCACAATGTATCAAATTCGGAACAAAAATATAAAGCACGGATTCTAATGAATTCAATATTATCATTTGACTTTGTATTCAATATGCATCTCATGAAAAATATATTGGGAATAAAAAATGACTTGTCTCAAGTCTTACAATGAAAAGATCAGGATATTGTGAATGCAATGAATTTAGTCAACCTTTATAAAAGTGGACTGCAATCAATGAGAGAGTCTGGTTGGGATTCATTATTGGAAAGGGTTTCTAATTTCTGCAATAGTCATGACATTGAAGTTCTTCAAATGGATGCTATGTTTTTACTTCGAGGACGAAAATGTTGAAAATCTCAACCAATTACAAATTTGCATCATTATTGTGTTGAAGTCTTCTATGTTGTCATTGATATGCAACTTCAATATTTGAATAATCGTTTTACTGAAACAAGTACTGAATTACTTCTCTGTGTGGCATGTTTGAATCCAAGTAATTCATTTGCTGCATTCGATAGTAAAAAACTTAGTCAACTTGCTCAGTTTTATCCAAGAGACTTTTCAGCTATTGAACTCTTTATGCTTGAGGATCAACTTCGAAATTACATTATTGATATGCGTTCAGAGTTTGTTGAACTAAAAAGCATTGGTGATCTTGCAGTGAAAATGGTCGTTACGAAAAGAGATAAGGTCTACCCATTAGTTTATTGATTGGTTACATCGGTTTTTGATTTTATCGGTTGCAACAGCTACTATAGAGAGAACATTTTCTGCTATGAATATTGTGAAAACTCGACTGCATAATCGAATGGGAGATCAATGGATGAATGATTGTCTTATAGCTTATATCGAGAAAGATTTATTGGATAAGTTAGATAATAAACATATCATGGATCGGTTTCAAACATGAAAACTCGTAGAGGACAATTGTAATACCTATTAAATTAATTAATTTTTAAAGCTTATTAATATTTTTTTAAAATATTTTTTTAGTGTGTTCGTTACATAGTGTCCCCCTATATGAAAAAAAATGTTTTTTTAAGAATATATTTTTTTAAAAACCTTTTTTTTTGTAAAATCAAACACTTACATATTTGGTTTGACCTCTTTATAAATATTTATATGCAAAATTGTGTTTGATTTGTCCTATATTAACAATGTTTATATTTAGGTCAAATTACCATAGAAGACTATTAAATTATGAATTAATTCATAAAGAAATGCAAACATTTTGAATCTTTTTTTCATAAATATGTTTTAAAATCAATTGCACAATATCTTGAAATTATTAATTTTTTAGTTACTTGAAACTAAACATTAATTTCAATTTTTTTAAAATTCTTTCTGACAATTGAATTTTAAGAGTACAAATATCTTGAAATGTAAATACATAACCATTAAAAAAAATTGATTTCCAACAACAAAATATAAATAAGATAAATAATTTTTTTGAGATAATATAATATCAACTAGACAAAAAAATGTGCAATTCAATCATGTTATTCATTCATCTTCATTTCACAAACCGAACGATCATGTTCTTCATTGATGTCCTCGTGATTTCTTTCACAGATGTTAAGGCAAAATAGATTTGACTAAGAGAGGAACATTTATAAATCTTTATATTTAAATGTATATGAACACACATTGAAAAAAATATTTAAAGTTAAAAAAGAAAAGAAAAACAAAAAGAATGTCGGAGTGAAAAATAGATAGTAAAAAGGAATAGAAAAAAATAGAAGAATAAAAATAGATATTTAGGAGGAATTTCTCGTTAAACACCAAATAAACATTTATTCTAAAATTTGATGGAATGTGATTTCTCTGAAACGATTTATTTCATAATCTCATTTTTCTAAAAAATATTATTTTAAACTAATGTCAAACACCTCAATTTATCTTTAAATGAATTATTTTAAAAATTAAACAATTCAAAAATCAATCCAAAACACCCCTAAATCTAACAAAAGAATATACTTAAACTGTGTATTCAACATTTTTAAGAAGAATACATTAAACAAAAGACTGTCTTCATATACATGCATTTACTAAGAATAAGTTCATTGGAATATGACCATTCTACTAAGAGCACACTATTCTTTAAGTAATAAAACCAACATGAACTATATATGTTGAACTAAGGAATATTATTGGTCATTTAACTAACTTGAACAAAACAATGATGTAAACAACAGTAGATGGTGAAAATGAAAGAGATGTGGCTATTTTTTTTTTTTTAGGCCTAAAACAATGCCATAGCTTAAAATATGTTAGTTAGTAAAACTATGGAAAGAAGTCAAAGAGAGAACCGAACTATTTTTTTAAAAAATACTAAAACTCAAGCTCTGAGGGGATAATCACCTTGATTATGAAACTAACAAACACTTTATATCACATTCTTAACCTTTTGTATCGCATCAAATTACATATGGAACATTCCTTCATTAATCTTGCCTACATATATTAACCATATCCATACCCCCTCCTTCATTTCACACTTTGTGTAAATTATAGAAAAATTAGTTAATACTGTGAATACAAAATACTATATAGATATCGCATAAAATCAACTTACGCGTTCTAATCAAAATTGCAGCATGTGTTTCGTGTGTTTGACTCTTGCTCACCTAGAAAATCTCTCATTTCACTTACACTTGGACAAGAAAGAGAAAAACATGTACTCAATTGATAGATCATTAGAATTAAGCAATACATAAGTGTTTGCCTCTTTTATCGTTAAGTTGCATATTTAGACCCTTGGCTTCATATCCATAGTAGCATGAACATGAATGCATATAAACAAACAAGATATAGCATGAACATGAATGCATATAAACAAACAAGCCAGCATGCTTAGCACTCATTTTCATCTTCTTTATTTTTATTGATTATTTTTGTCGTCAAACCACTTTTAGAATTGTACAATTTTTTCCATGTTTCTAATTGTTTTCTAATACTTAATATTTGGTGTTTGTGCATTATGAATTATATGATTTAATTGAATTTTTTTGTCAATTTTAAAAAAGTTTTATCTACAAATAAAATGTTTTCATTTTCAAATAATTGCATACATTTCATTTCTATTATATTTGGTAAAAAGGTTATTTTACTCCAAATAATTTGTTGCGTTTTTCTTTAAAAAGAAAAGAAAAGAAAACTTTTATTTTGATTGATTTTGTTGTTGAATCAAATTCATTTGTCAGGTTCACTTGAATGTCATATGTTTTACATTTTGCACATACTATTTTAATTATGCAGTAATATTATATTTCTTTTTAAAATAATAAGATATTTTGGTATATTAAAGATTTTTCAAATAATATCTGATTTTTCAAACCTCAACACACTACTATAATTAATATTTAAAAAAAGTATTTTTTTAGATTGTATGCTGTATATTGTAAATAATTAATATTTAAAAAAAGTATTTTTTTAGATTGTATGCTGTATATTGTAAATTTTAAAAGTACATCAGGGAATATAAAAAACAAACTATTTGGTAATTTTTTTTAAAGAGAGAAAACCCTAATTTTTTTTAACTAGTCGGCACCTCGTACTTCATAAGTTTCAGAGTTATTTACTTTGAAAGTTTGTTTGAAGATTTTATCATTCATCTTGAATCTGATTTTTGAAAAGTAGGAAGATTGTTTTGCATTTTGTAAAACAAAAAATGTATTGTATTTATTTATTTTGCTACATGCGACCCCAAACTAGGGTGAAAGGAGCGGTGGAGTCACTATGTAGGCAACGATGGATCAACGGTAGGTCTAGGTGAGTGATGGTGGAAAGAGTGATAGGCGAATAGCCTAGGGACGAGGCGTAGGTGACCGTTGGTGTCTTGGGCAATGTTGAAACTGTTGAATAAGAAATTTGGAGATCAATCACAAATTGTCACATCATTTATTAAATTATAATTAAATTTGGGACTAATTAAAGTTGACATGTGTCCCAAATTAAAAAATTGAAAACATAAATTGGCCAATTCTAATAATGCCACATGTTTTCATCCTAACCGTTAGATCAAATTAATTATTTTGGTTCAATTAAATATTATTTACTTATATTAAGTTCAATCAAGCAAAAAAAAAGCTTAATTGAGCTCAAAGGTTAAATATAACTCAAATCCATGTGGTTGAGCCCATGAGTCTAGTCTATGGACCAACCTGGCTCAAGTCCATAAAATTCACTAGAGAACTTCTCTCCTCATTTGTAAGGGTGGAAATTTTTTTACTCTAAAAGGTTTAGAGAGAATTCTCCCAATAAAAGACTTCAAGTCGACCACTTCTTTGAAGATACAAGTTTTTTTTTCAAGACTCTAACTTCAAGAACATCACGTGCTCCGCTTTACTCAAATCAGGCATAAGCATTCAATCGAGAGAGAATCAGATGATCAAATTCTATAGATCGAACCACATCGCATCAAATCAATAAAAATACAACATCAACACTAATTCAACACCACGAATCAAATTACTCGAAAAATCTCATGCAAACATATACCATTTTTTAGCTGAGGATGTGAAAAAGTGAGATGGGTTTTGGTCAACTGATTTAGACATGAGTGAAAAAGAATATGAAAAATTAGGCGTTACTGAAGGATGGGTTGGTTTGGGATTTTGGTAGGAGCATTAATTACATACACTGTATTTTGATGTTTTTAAATTATTTTGAGACTTTTCAAATTATGTTTTTATTTATGGTGGTAGTTTTTTTTTTTTTTTTTACGATTTTACACTCTATTGATTTTCGATTTTGCCATTTTTATAATCAAATATTTTTATTTTCACTATTTATCAAAGTAAACTTTAAATTTTGTTAAAAATGATCTAAAATTTATATCATATTATAAAATTCACCTAAATTTCTTAATTTCTTAAATTTTTAAAAAATATTAAATTATTAATAATTTACGTAAATATAAGGCTCAAATGATCAATTTACTCATCTTTATTATTAATAACATATTAAAAAATAGAAAAAAGAAAAAGAAAAGTAAATCATGATTAAGACTTACATTTATTATATAACATATTTTATATAACATATGTAAATATGGTGAATGATTAATTATATTATGGTAATATTATAATAAAAATTGTCTCTTAATTATTTTTCTTTTTGTGATTTTGGTCAAAAATTCTTTCCTCCCAATCTCTTTCTCACTTTTCAATCTCTATCTGTTCATTCTTTCTTTCATTTTGCATTGTTTTTCATATATTTCACGTAATTATAGTATATGTTGAATAATACGGTGTATATAGTATGAATGAAATGTTTTTATATTAATTTTTTATGTATTTTTTTAAAATATTCATATCTCACGTAGTAAATAATAAATAATAATTATATGTAATAAATAATAAGTTATGTTTGAAACAATAGTGATTACGGGTATATTATAATATATATTATTTATTTAAGGTTAGTAAGAATTTATATTTCATACTCGAAATATATTATGGTATGTTGAGTATATTGAAGATAACATCATTTATGTATTATTGAATATATGAAGTAGTATATATGTAACAAATCACATAAGATATATGTATTAGGCAGACATCAAGAAAGCCCGACCATCAAGATAGTTTTCTTGATGGTCAAAACATGTCATCAAAAACTATTTGTTGATGGTATTGGTCATCAAATAATGAAATAAACAAATTCTTCTGACACCCACCTTAGCTTGTCATGATCTTGATTTTCATTTTACTTTTCTTTTTCTCTTCATCAAGATAGTTTTTTTGATGGTCAAAACATGCCATCAAAAATTATTTCTTGATGGTATTGGTCATCAATAAATGAAAGAAACAATTTCTTCTAACACCCACCTTAGCTTGCCATGATCTTGATTTCCATTTTACTTTTCTTGAGGTAGAGATTTGAACCCAGGACCTATTATCCAAAGGACAGGTGCCAATCAAGCTAAGCTCATGTTAGACAGATTCTACAACTTCTACAAAATTTAAAAACCATAAATTACAAACTTTCAATTCAACTCATCAAAGTTGAACACAATAACTAATTTAATTTTGATAAAGTCACTTATTTTAATCTAATTATAATTACAACAATTAACTTTTAAAAAAGTGATATTGTATTATTGATGAATAGAAAGTAATAATTGAAAAAACAATAGTAAAGATTTAGGAATATTATTGATGAATATCAAGTTTTCTGAGCCTGTTAAAGAGCGTCTGAATTTCGTACTTTGTGAAAAATAGTTTTTTCTTGATGTGTCTTGTCTATGATCTTATCCTAAATCTAAAAGTATATTAAAAAAATTATTGATGGCTAATGCCCATCAAGATATCATTTTTCTTGATGAACCTTATCCATGATTTTTTTTTTCGTCTTTGTCCATCAAGAAATTCTAGACCCATCAAGAAAATTCTAAACCCATAAAAAAATTCAAAACAAATATATTAATTTGTTCGATGATGGTCATTAAAAATCAAGAAAATTCATCATTGATGGGTCTCGTCCATAAAAAAAATTTAACTAACTTGATGGACATTGCTAGTCAACTTATATATTATCCTTGATGTTTATTGTCCATCGATAAATAGTTTTTCTTGACGTTTGTGGACCATTAATAAAACTAAGAAAACTTTGTCCATCAAGGAAATCAATAATCAACATTTTTTTAAAATGTTTTTTTTGTATTTCTTCAACAAAATAAATGAACTTTTTTTTATGTACATGACCGTCAAGATAAACATTGTATTAAGAAAAAATATTTTTCTTGATGGTCATTTTCCATGATCATCAAGAAATTAAAATTTGCGTATGTCAAGAAATGCCAAATTTGTAGTAGTGAACAAATGTTTGAATAAAAAAAATATGCTAACGGAAGAAGAAACAATATACGAAACAAAAAATGAAAGAAAAAAAAAGACTAGTAGCAAATCGAAAGGGAAGAAGAAAGCAAATTTTTGAAATACAAATCGAAGAAGAAAGTCGGCACCGCAATTGATGATCATGAGAAAAAAACTTATGGTTTGGACATGAAATTGAAACTAATTATTTTATAGGATAATTAAAAATATCATTATCATATAAGATAATAATTTATACTATATTTAAATTATTATTGTAAAGGTAATAAATATTTCATTGCTAAATACAAATATATATATATATGTATTGATTAACAATTAAAGAAGCTATAATTGATATAATAAATATGATATTTGATAATTAAGAGAATATTGTTTAAGAATTTTTTAAATTATTATTATTAAATAATTATATGAAGGTTTAAATTGTTCTAAAATAGTGCGATTTTTTAAGATAATAATTGAAAATTTAAGAGGTTTGTAAAATATCAAGAAGAAATAAGGTGATATTTCTTATGCTATTTATCTAATCAACCAACCAATATGAAAGCATTCACAAAAGGCCGCTCAAAATTGGGCTTCATGGTCTGTGGGTCACAATGGCCCTTTTCCCTCCACTCTTCTTTCATGGTTTTTGTTTCGGGCATTTGTCTAAATGGAATGTGATAAAATATTTAATAATAAAAAGTTATTACAATTAGTTGGATATATAAATGAGTGTGAATAGCAAACTTTTCAGATGGCTATAAAGTGTTAATGAATTTTGTTATAATTTATAAATAATTAATATTTTATTATTGTGTTTTTTCTGGTTTGAAATAACTTTTGAAAATATTTTTTTTATTACAAATAAGTAATAAAATAGATATTGAGCAGTGATGTAGTTTTAGAAAAATTATATTTTTAGTTTTTAAGTTCTGTTGAATGTGTGTATTTGGTTCAGAGTTTTAGAAATGTAAGTTTTTAGTTCTTAAATTTATGAAAATATATACATATGGTTTCTGAGGGCTTTTTGATAATGTCGTTTAATAAATATATATATTTGATAGCTATTCTTGTTTTTCATTTCCAAATTTTAACTAAGAAACGTTTCTAAAAATTGAGCAAAATTTGAGAAACTATGAGAAGTAGTTTCTCTCCCTTTTGCTTTTATTTTATGTAATTATGTTTTAAAGTTTTCGATTGGCTCTTTTGTGAGTGACATGCCTAAAATAGCTCTTGACTTAAATGTATTTAATTTTCAACTTTGATGGTATTTTTATATATATATTTCAAGTTGTTTCATTTGTTTTTATTCATTCATTAATTTTCATATTTCATATGTTTAATACTTTTTTAATTTACTTTTTCCTTTTTTATATTATTTTTTATAATTATATGTTCACCTTCATTCAGAATTTTAAATTGTTCAATATTATTTAGATGAATGTATTATTTAATTTTCAAAATTTAAATCACATTTCAATTTCTTTCTATTTAGCTCTATTTATTTTATATTTATTAATTCTTTTATATTTATATTTATATATAATTTTAAGTTTTAGATTGTTAAATGTTTAAATTTATATATTATTTTGATATTCCAAATATAACATTTTTAATATGTTTATTTAATTATTTTTTGAATTTTAAAATTCACATTTTGCAATATTTTATTTTAAATTAGAATTTATTGTTTTTAGTAGCATCAAAATTAGTTAAAAATTTATATTATATAATTTTTGTACGAAAACAATCATTTAATTATCTTTAACATTCTACAGCATAATAATATAATTAAGTTAAATTTGAACCAAACATCATCTTAAACATATGAATTGAATGAGAAATAATATCAAATCAAATTTTAATGACATATGGTTAGTAAAAACTATTGCATTATAGCTATTAATTTTGCATCAAGACTTACGTGCATTTTATAATGTCAATGTTTTATAGCTATTTTTTATATTTAATGAATTCTATTTTTTTTTTCATAGCTTACTTATATTTAAAATATAAAAATGATAGAAAATGTTAGGAAAAACAACACAAGAAATGAAAAATAAGAAATGAGTATCAAATAAGTTTTTGTTTATGATTAGTTATCAAACAAGTTTTTTCAAGAAACGTAAAACGTAAATAATTGATAATAGTTATCAAACAAAGTCTTATTTATTGTTTTGGAAAAAAAAAACCACAAGTAATGAGAAATGGGGAATAAAAAACCAAAAATAGAAAAACATAAACTTTTCAAACATACCATAAATTTTCAAAATGTAATTTTTTTAGTTCGTGAGTTTAATAGCGTTAATTAAATGGTTGATTGGTTTGATTTTTTAAAAGAATTTTGTTGATATCTAAAATTAGAAAGAAAAAAAATAGTTGTAAAGAAAATATAGTTTTAGAAATTATTCTTCTAATTTACCATGTCATATAATTGTTTAAAATAAAAAATGTAAAGTGATTTAAGAGAACTTTTTTTTAAAAAATTATCGATTAAAAAGATAAAAACTCATAAACTAAAAGAGTCTATTTCTATAAACACAAGAGCTTAAAAATAGTATATTTTTAAAATACAAGGACCAAACACACAATAAGTAAGAGAACTAAACGGTTAATTTTCTCAATATCTTTTAAAATTAGAAAAAGAAAAAACAAAAACGTTGGTTAATTAATATTAACATCAATTTGAGGAAACATAAATATGTGTTAGCATATGGGGCCCATTATGTAGTCCGACTTTTCTCATTTCATCAAAACCTATTTCCGCCGTTCTCTTCCTATTGCCACAATGGCCATTGTAGCCAAATTTATTATTTCAAATATAAGAATAAATGAAATGGCATCTCTCCTATCCTATTCGTGGCATCCTTGTTTTTGTAATATTTTATTGGCTTGATTTCAATCTTACTTGAATTCTACACCAAGTATATGATTTGACAATGAAAGGTCACTATAGTTTTTACAATTGGGACCCAATACTTTTCCTCTTCCAATTTTGTTATGTATTTTAGTTGAGTATACTATTCAAATTACTTTTATTTTAACCTTTTTTCTTCAATTGAGTGATAGTGAGGTGATATTAAACACAAATACGTTTCTTTATTGGTTTTTCTGTTAATTCAACTCACCTATGCGGACTTTCATAAATAATGTCTTCAATTATACTAAACCAACGTAATTAGAAAGAAGAGAAACACCAATTAATGATTTTTCCCTTTGGAGTGCCTCTTTAATCCTTATAATTTGCACATTTTATTTTAAAGAATATTGAAATGATCATTAGAGATTTATTTAAAAAATGATTATTGGTTTTCTTTTCAATACTGGACTATTCGAAGGAACAACTTTGTGGTTGACACGTGAAATTTTCAATTGAGTTACGATCTTTTTTGACAAATGGTTGTTAGAGTTGTTTAACTGTTATATTTTGTTTTAAACACACTTGATGGAAAATCGAGTTTTGAATTTGAACTATACTTATTTTGGAAGTTGATTATTAGTTTGTGTCGAACAAAAAAAAATGTTATGGTCATTTTTAGGTCATATTACATGTTAATTAATCAACTACATTTTTTTTTGTTTTTATGATTGAGATAGACTTCTTTCTCGTCTATTGTCAATTCAAGTTGTGTTATCACAGTTCTGCTTGATCAAAGTGTTTATTTGATATTTACAATGTTGATAAATTAATCAAATTCATTTCTTAAACTTTTAAATTAAATAAAACCAACCGATTTAGAGATGTTGTTCCAACCACAAATCAAACATATAAAGAAAGGTATATTTGTAGTTAATATTTTAACAAGTGCTATTTGCAATTTCCCAAAATATAAAAATGTGACAACGACCAATACTTTTAGCATCTTGATTTTATAAAAATGTTAATAAAAATTTCGCAATTTTATTACATATTTTAAATTATGGAAACTATAAATAAATATTTTGTAGACATTTTAAAAAGAAAAATTATAAAAAAAATATTAAATTCTACAAAATATTTACAACATATAGCAAAATTTTTATATTTTATCAATAATAGGTATTAATAGACAGTTATAAGCTTCTGTTAATAACATTGATAGAAAGTGATAAAAATCTATCAATTTTTATTAAAATTTAAAATTTTGCTATAACTTGTTAAATATTTTAAAATTTTATAAAGAGATAATTTTTAAAAATAGTATATTTTATTAAATATTTACAACCTATAGCAAATTCTATCGTTAATTTTATCACTGATATTCATGATATACTACAGTGATAGAAGACTATTGATAATAAAATCTAAAATTTTACTAAGTATTTTAATTTATTTTGTTATTTTAAAAAATGTCCCTTCTAATGACTTACTTCTAAATGTTTTGTAGATTTTCATTTATATTTGAAAGTCCAACGCAATTTATCTATAAAGTAGAAAATATAAAAAAAATAAAAGGATGTCATAAATAAATTAAACAATAATAATAAAGATTAAACTAAATTAGTTAAGCCATTTTAATATTAAAGAGAGAGAAAAGAAAAGAAAAAGAAGAAAAAAGAAAAAAGAGTTAGAAATGGTAAGACGCCGCTTCGCCCTCCAGCTTTGTAGGTATCAAGAACCCAAAGCATTCATCACCACGCAAATTCCAATTTTGAATTTGGACTCAAATCCATCCCAATACATAAATAACCTTAATGCAATATTTTGTTATTTTGTCATTTTTTTTTATAATTCATAATTTCAAATCAATGACTTTTCTTTTTCTTATTTTATTTAAAAAACGTTTTCGTTTTGATATTTATATGAAATGATATTCCAAATCACCCTCTAATTATTTTATTTTATTTGTTGACAACTATACACAGTTTGTATGTTGTTATGTATAAAAAAAACTACAAAATTTTCAAATATAATACAAAGTTTTAACTCGATTAAAGATATTTATTAGTATATTGTTTGCTATCCTAGAATATGAAAATTTGCTATATTTTTTTTATGGTTTTATTATTTATTATAATTTTTTAAAATTTTCTGTATAATTATTAATTCATTTAATTTTTTTGAATAAAAAAATATTAGTGATGAATTGAACAACTTGATTAGACTAGGTGTTTCTTTCTTTTCTTTGTTTCTTTTTTTATTCTACGTGTGAGACGACGTCAACAAAGATTTTACAAAAGGTAGGAATGATGAGTAGGAGAGAAATAAATGAATATACGAAGTTTAAGTGAAAACCAAATGCTATAATTTGAAAATAAAGTCAAAATATTTAACCCGAATGCATTTACGAGAGGCGTAATTAGAAAATGTTGTTGGGGTCTATTTCTCGTGTGTGGTTCACGATGGATCATTGGAAGTCAAGGTTGAAACAAATAAGCTTGTCAAGGTGGAATCATCCACCCAATACGTTTATCTTGACTCTGGAGTTAGAAATTGAGACTAACCTATTCCAATCAGTTCAATCTACCTTCATGAAATTCTATTCATAAAAAAATTTAAAAAAATTTAATTTAATCATATCGTATATAAAATTCATAAACATATACATTAGAGTTAGTAAGATTGTATTTAAACTGATTGAGTTTTTTGATATTTGTAGAAATAGATTAAAAGTGTTAGATGAAGTTATGTAATTAAAGATGGAAAGAAAAATTGAGTTAATTGATAAACATTAAAAGGGTAAAAAATAGAGAATTAATTTTTTATGGTTGTATTTATTAAAATAATATATATACACTTTTTGTAAAAGAGAGGAATATGTATTATTATTTTGTTCTTAATACATCCTATAAAAAAAAAACGAAGAGTACTTTGTAAAAGCACTAAATCCTCTTTATTTCTATGCTGACAGATGATTGACGAGGAGTCGCAACCTCCTCCGATGCACGACGTTGAATGACCATCAATTCCAAATTTTTCCCGGCAAATTAATTTGTTTCCGTCCACAAAATCTCTTCCATTTCCTCCGATTCCGTCTCCCTTCATTCATTCGACAC
>JBBPDI010000032.1:5163637-5173902 GCA_037974545.1 Cucumis variabilis | reverse complement strand
TATTTTAATAGCCAATTTGAGAATAGTTTTGACAAGGTATTGACTTATTACTTGACCAAAATTTATTTAATTTTAATCTAGATGCATGAATAAGGTGTTTGAGAATGAGTTTGCTAGTTTAAATGATGTTATTTAATGTAAACATTTTTTGCAAAAAAAAAAAATATATTTGAGTAATGTCATTATACCAAAAACAAGACCCAAGCATTTTGATTCCGAATTTCTATGTACAAATGGGTGTTTGGAGGAGAGAGGAAATCTCTATATTTAAAAAAAAAAAAAAAAAAAAAAAAAAGAGTACAGCTCATTTTTATCTATTTAATTTATAGTTAGAATTTGATTAATAAATAAGTTTTCTAATAATTACTTAAATAATTCTTATCAAGATAGATAAATAAAAAATGATTCAGTAGATGTGTTATGGAGGATTTTATACCGAATGATAGAATCAACAATAAGGCTGAACAAGGTTTAAACAAAAATTAACATTGTAGGCTAGATGGGCCGAAGAGGAAAGGTTGGTTTGATCAGTTAAGGCCTTGGCCAAGACCAAGCTTGTGCCTAACAAAATAGCTAATTTAGAGCATTGAGTTCCAACACATGAGATCAACGTATGACCAAATGAATTTTCATATGTCCTTGACCTAGTCAAATACAAGACAATGCATGGCCCTCATCCAGTTTGAGTTGAAGAATTGTCTCAAAATGACTATGAAATCCTATTAAGACAATCTTATGTTAACTACTCTTATAAATTTATCTCATGGTAGCTTACGAGAAGTAAATCTATTACCCACTTACAAACTATATATTAGCTTGCTTCCTCGGTCTACTCTTAAAGCTTAAAGCATAAAAGTGTGTAGCAGAAAGAACCAAACTGTGCATAGATTTTATTGTTTTGTAATTAAGTTACGTCTTTTTACTTTGTCGTTGTTGTCATGTAAAGGTTAAATGAATTCTTTTCCACCAAAAGATATTGACAATAACAAAATAAAGGTAATAATAAAATGTAACTCTTAAGTTTCAGAATTCCAAATTTTTGCTGATGCAATAAATATTCATATAACACTTAACAAATGAAAAAAGCAAAAGAAAATTATGGTAATATTTGTTAGAGATGTTAAGAGTTCCATATTAGAAAAACTAGGGAGACTCATAATCTATATATAATATACATGAGCTACTCCTCTCATTAAGTCCAAATGAGTATTTGGTCTAAGATAGGTGAACACAAAGAGGTGTCATCTTTAGGAGGCATGTTGGAGAGACACTATTAGCATGATTATTGGATTTGGACTAAAATAAGGGGAGTGATACTAAATTTACCAAAAATAAGAAATCTATCACTAATAGTCATTGATATACTGTAGTCATAGAAGATTGTCATTAATAGAATCCAAAATTTTGCTATAGCTTGTAAATATTTTAATTCATTTTCCTTAAAATAAATAGGAGAATTGTAAAAAAATAGCAAATTTGATAAAATATTTACAATATATAGTAAAATTTAAGATTCTATCAATAATAGACGTTGATAGACACTGATATACTTCTATCAAGGACATTGACAGACAATGATAGAAATATATCAGTTTCTATTATTGATAAAATCTAAAATTTTGCTGTAGCTTGTAAATATTTTAATTTATTTTATTGTATTTGAAAATGCCCCAAATAAATATCTTAATTATAAGGGACACTTGCAAAAAAGGCAAAACAAGTTATAATAATTAAGTTTATGATAGCACACACATTTATTGTTTGCAAAAATGACAAAAATAAAGCCCAATCCACATATGCAACATGTAAAATGTCACAAATACTCTCGTTACAACTGATATACATTTGATACACACTAGGTACACCTAACACTACTACAAAAAAGAGTTTACTTGACGCTTAAAAACTATCAAGTACTTGTTTACTTGACGCATTTCAACGCATCAAGTAATCCAATGTCAAGAGTAATGGAGGTTTACTTTACAGTTTTTAAGCGTCAAGTACAATTATACTTGACAGGTAAAAAGCGTCAAGTATATGAGATTACTTGACGCTTTTTATGTGTCAAATAATCCAATGTCAAGAACAAGGAAGTTTTTGTTCGACAGTTTTTACGCTTCAAGTAAAATTATACTTCAAAGTTTATGAGCGTCAAGTATATAGGATTTTTGACATTTTCTACATATCAAGAATTTGTTTACTCTTGACACGCTTTGCATGTCAAGTTTTTTTTAAATAAAAAATTACATATTTTAAAATATATCCACATAATATATCCTACACCTATTTTGAAGTTCAACAATGATGAACATATAAGTAAAGCAAGAGAGTACACAAATGTGCTAAAGTACACACTAATTGAGCAATTAAATCAACTCAACTTTTCCATCAATAAAATAATAATATTTTAATAAATTGCATATATAATCAAGGAACCATACATACATATAGTTAGCCCAAACTTCTAACAATAGCCTAAAATTTTCATCTATGTTGTGCCTAAAGGTGTAGATTAAACTTTCCATCTATGTTGTGCCTAAAGGTGTATCATAATCAAAAACTTATCTTTCACCTATATCGACAAAAATATCATAAAACGAGTTCACCTATATCCAATATCAACAAAATATCACATGTATATCCAGTATCAACAAAACCTGTCTATCTAACCCAAAATATAATCATCACAATAATCACATATGGCCTCCCAAAAAATCAGCAAGCTCCATTCACATTTCATCCAACTCAAATTGACTATATGGGGTCCTTGTATCAATCTGATATGAAACCTAAAATATTGAAATTAATATTTTGATTACTTGAATTGTAGAAAACAATTCAAACAGTCATTTAAGCACAACATACTGAATCTGTGACTACTGTGCTGTCATTAGTGATTATATCTCTCATGTATCTCATCACATAGTACCCGCATTCAATTACACCAACTTGCAAAGAACACTGTAAATACATAAATTACCAAAATACTTAATGATGCAAATAGCTCATATACCGTATACTTTTAATTAACGAATAAATATGTTTACACTTACCTTCACTATTTTCTATATTGATTGTTTTTTACTTGTTTGAATATTTTTATGAGAGCGTAAGATAGTAATAGCCCTATTGCTAAGAAACAACTACACTTTAGCCATGAAGTGAACTTTAAGACAAAATACATCATATATGAAAGAAGCTTACTTACATGTTAGTTACATATCTAATATCTACTGTTGATGTTGTTCGAAGTGAGTTAATATAATAGACTATCTCATCATATGTGTTAATACATATGTGTTAATAGCCAGAAGTGCCTAATGACCACTACATAGAAAGAATATAAATAGATTTCCTTAACATAATCGAAAACCAGTTGTTTCTCTATATTAAATCAAAAGTAGACGACAAGCATAAAAGTTGACTCCTCCCTCCCTCGCCCCCCCCCCCCAAAAAAAAAAAAAAAAAAAAATTGCCCAAAATCTTAAGGTTCAATTCAAAGAAGCAAATCACCTATAGCTTATTTTATTTCCTAAACATAATATGATCAAAAGCTAAATAGAGAGCACATAAAAGTATGAGTTATGTGTTTCAATATCAATGGAAGAAGAAGCAATACAATTTAGTGAATTGATTAGTATATTATCACTTACCATGGATTAAATGGAGCCAGAACGAGTTGGTTTTGTTTGAAGTCATTAATCTATTGTATAGGTTGTGAACTCTAAATTCTTGGATGTTTTAACCAACAGATATAGGGATGGGTCAACGAAGATGTAATTTGAAACATCTTATGAATGGAAATACCTAAGAAAGATGAAAAAGTCAATAAACGAGCACTTATATAAAAAGTATAGAGTGGGCGAATGAGTACTTACACCATATATGCCACCAATGTTAAAGTCTTAACTTATCACATGTTACAGAAACTAATAATATCTTCTCGAAGACCACAAGTCTTCCTACTGATACCAAACAATGAGATTGGTAGTTGGTAACAAATGCATGAATCTTTATCCATTACCTTTTCAGCAAATCTAAGTATTGTCTTCAAAGGTAGTGTCATGTTGATATTGAATTCTTGGTTTCCTTGATGGGCAAAGTTCGCTTAATTTTGTTGATGGTTCACAAACATCAAGAAAACTATTTCTTGATGGACAATAAACATCAATGATAATATATTAGTTGACTGACAATGCCCATCAAGTTAGTTAGATTTTTTTTATGGATCAGGCCTATCAAGGGATGAATTTTCTTGATTTGCAATGGTCATCATTGAAAAAAAATCAATATATTTGTTTTTGATTTCTTGATGGTCAAAGTAAAAACAAAAATGATCGTGAGCAAGATTCATCAAGAAAAATTATATTAGCTTGATGAGCATTGCCCATCATGAAAAAAATGTATAATTTTAGGTTTATAATAAGATTATAGGCATTGCCCATAAAAAAAAACTATTTTTCACAAAGCACGAAATTTAGACCCTCGTTAACCAGCTTAGAGAACACGATATTCATCAATAATATTCTTAAATCTTTACTATTTTTTTTCCAATTATTACTTTCTATTCATCAATAATATAATATTACTTTTTGAAAAGTTAACCGTTATAATTATAATTAAATGGAAATAAGTGATTTTATCAAAATCAAATTAGTTATTGTGTTCAACTTTAATGAGTTGAATTAAAACATTGTAATTTAGGGTTTTTAAAATTTGTAGAAGCTGTAGAAGTTGGACAACATAAACTTAGCTCAACTGACACGTGTATGTACCTATGGACAAGAGGTTCCAGGTTCATATCCTCCCCTCTGCGCTATTCTAAGGATCATTGAGGAAGGAATCAAGATTAAGATCATGAAGATGCTAATTAGCACAGAGCTAAGGTGGCTATGAGAAAAGAAAAGAAGTCAGTCATCAAGGTAGACATTTTTTCTCGATGTCTGCCTACTTGATGGGCAAAAACTAACAAAATAGACATTTTTTGACATGTTTTGTACATCAAAGAGGGCCAAATTTGTAGTAATGATAGAACTAATAGCAAATATAGTTTATTTGATATATGGATTATACATAGGTTATTGGACCTTGCTAATCGACTTCAATGCAATCTCACATCCTCTGAAAGTCATATCATAACTTACATTTACTTTGTGATTAATCTTCATGTAATTAATAACATCATAAGGTCGACATAGTCTTGCCATTCATTTTTAAATTGACTTTGTACATTCAGAAACAATTCAAGATGTTGCTTGTCTGTGATAATTTTTAACAATGTCAACAACACACTGGTGGGTATCCATAAACTTACAAACAATTCAAATATCGCTTTTTTTTTTTAACATAGAAGCACATAAATACCATGGACATAATATATCTTTACATCAAATGTCAAACGATGTGCGATTAGACCTAACTGTAACAAATTCAAAACTATTAGTCACGACCAATAAATAAATCGCTTTCTTCAATACTCACTTAGTTCTGAACTTTACTCCTACCTTAATAGATATTCCAGCATGTGGTGAATCAAACACATCAACGTCAATAATCCCTGATACATTATGTTAACCTTGCTGCCTAGTTACTTCACTGTTCAAATACGGTGTATTTCCAATCGAATCAGTAGGTGTAGAATCAACAACTACAACTAAATCATTGTCAGGAAATTTCAACAAAACAAACATAAGCCAATACACGTTCTTATCTTCAACCATTTGAATTGTTGCATCCATTCCAATAAAGAGTCATCCGACACACAGAAAGATCTGAAGATGGAAAAAGTCTACCTTGAATGCATTGTATGAATTCTTGAAACGAAGATGAACATGGAATGTGTACATATCAACCACGTGGTAGTCAATATATTGGGAAGACTCCGCCCATCTACCATCGAACATAGTCTTCACATGTTGCAGGGCCATGACAAATAACGCTAACGGATAATAGTAAAAGAAATACAACACAGTCGTACAAGAAAGTTGAAGCCAGTCGTAAAAGAAAGTCGTATGCAAACCAAAAAATATTTCGTCAAATGAAAATAAAGTTGAATTAATTTGTAATTTAAAAAACAATGTCCCATACAAAAACTATTCAGTATAATTGGTACAATTAAATAACTTTTTCAAATAAAAATCAATCTATTATCATTGTTTTTATGAGATATTGACATTTAAAATCAAAATTTTAGAATTTTGGCGGTTCCAAATCAAGATTTAAAATCAATTTTTAAATAACAATTAAGGACAATATATAAAGAATATCAACAAGATACTCAAATAATTTTGAAATTTTGTTTCCCATTAGTTTAGAGAAATCAATTAAGTATTACAGTATTATGGATGATAATTTTTTTAAAAAAATAATCATATAAATGTTAAATGCATCACAATAATAGGCGTAAGTTACAATTTTAAGTTCAATTTAGTATTATGTTAAAGGAACCATTTTAATGGAATGATCGTTAAATGCATAATTATAGGGGGAGATAAATCAAATCTTAATTTCAATTTGTTATTATGTCAAATGCACGATTTTAGGAAATGATACAATTCTAAATTCAAATTTTGAAGATCTTTCAACTCAACTTTTAAATTAAACTCATAAAATAAATATTTATGACTACATGTAATCCGAAAATATTGAATTTATGTTAGCAAATTATTTTAGAGGATGAAAGTGTGAAAGAATTTGAAATCGTTATAAAGTCTAAAATTATTTCAAATTGTCATTAGAAATATGAAAAGTATGTATTATATATGATATAATAAAATGGTAATAAATATTAATCCAACCCTTATGAAACTGACAATGATGAAATTATATTATCCATCATTTTATGGATAGCAAAAATAACATGAATTAAATACTAATTACTACATATATAGTATGGATTATAAAATAAATTGTTAATTACTTGATTTGAAACTTACAAATATGAAAATCTAGTATAAATTGCAGGTATAAATCTAGGGGATGTTGATTCAATCAGATCCATCCCGAAAATTAATATTTATTTAATATTTTTGCAAATAGACTGTATCCGTGATTTTGGATTATGTTCCATCATCTTAACCTACGAAATACACTCTATCTGTGAGATAAAAATTATACACAGGGTAAAATTGGCTGAAAAAAGTCAAAAAAATGTGTGTAAATCAAGTGGTTTTGCTATAAATCAAAATATTTTTTAGATTTACTATTTTCTAGCTTGTTACCATTATATCGCCATTCTCACGGTTTTCTCCTATTAGAAAGGATTGAAATTTTTTGAAGAACAAAATTGGGTTGCTAATTTTTTCTTCAGAATTTTTTTTTTTGCCCAGTTACCCTATTTCAGAATTTGTTTTTTTCCTCAATTACCCTATTTCAGAATTTGCTATATTTGTAAAAATACATTTAAAAAAGAGAGAAAATTCAAAGTCATCTCTCTGCATGATATGTATTTAATTACCCAATTTTGTGTTTATTTTTAATTGATTTATTAGTTGAGAGACTTTTTAAATCAGCTCATGACCAATCACACCTAATTTTTAAAACTTGAAGACAAAAGTGTGCTTTACCTAAAAAAACAAGGTGTTATTTGATTATTTGTTAAAAAGAAAAGGACATGTGTGCTATTGTAGAAAAATGACAAGTATTTAAGGATTTGTAAAATAAGATTTAAGTTAAGGGTAGAGTGGTAATTCAAATTTGCAATTATTTACATCTTCTACCTTAAGTGTTTTAATTAGATAAAAGAAAGGGGAGAAAAACGTAAGAAGCAGCTGACAGTCCACCTATGCAGAAAGAGAAGAGAATTGTTTGACGAAGAGGTTAGGGAAACCGTTCGAAAACCATCGTTGATAGTTGCAGGTGATCGTTTTTGGTGAGATAGTGAGAACTGTAGCGTTATACAGCTGGTGAACAACGCACATTTATGGTAGTGGTGTTCAGGTGTTAGTTCGGCGTCGGGGTCCGAGCGTTTTGGGCATTGGAGTCGTATTTCGTCGAATTTGGGTGTCTGTCTAAGTGGTTTCAGTGTGGGTCTCTCAGTTTCTCTTAGAGTTTGGTTGACGATATAGTCGCTTTTTGTCTTGGCTGATTACTGACTGAATATTGTGTTGAACTCTGTAATTGTATCCAAATTTTTGCTCTTAATAAAATCTCTCCAAGCTGGTTCTCAAAGTGGATGTAGACCGAATTGGTTGAACCACTATATATCGTTGTGTTTACTCTTTTTTCACTTTGTGTATATTCTGGATTGTGCGTTATACTTTGAATTGTTCTCTGATTTAGTACATAAAATATAACGACTACTTTACTTTTTTAGAATTTACATGAGCTCAGCTTAAAAGCCCACGAGAGATGAAAAAATTTGGGTAGCCAAAGAAAATTGGAAGTAGAAAAGTGGCATTACTAGGATTTGAACAAAATAAATTAAAAATATAACATAAGCATAAAATATTTGTAGAAATAGTAAATATTGACAAGTACAAGTAAAATATTTTAAAATGCTAAGTCTCGCTTCATTAGCTATCATTTGATAGAACTTATGGTTGATAGCTGCTGTTATTCAAAGCACTTTTTCCGTACATTTTTTATATTGAAATATATTATTTATAGCTTTCAATTTGAAAAATAGAAAAGAAATTTTTTACTATATAACTTTTAGAAATTTTTGAAATAGTAGCTGAGAATGAGTTTACTCATATGTATGCAATTATTTTATACTTTTACTATCTATTCTGTTATTTATTATTTTTTTTAAATGTCATTTATACACCATGGTCGTTTAGTTACTTGAAGTGAAAATTTATATTATATTAATATATATCACTTCAACAATTTATATTAAAAATACAACAGACAGATAAATTAAGGAGGGCACATACCCTAGCCCCTATGTGGCTACACACATCTATTACCAAACAAAACATTATATTTCAAAGTTGAAAATCACTCTCTTGGTGTCGCATCATCAATCGGTCTGGCTGCCTTATTCTCAATGGCATGGTCTTTGGTTTTGCCCCATAAAACTAAATAAAGACCTATAATTATGACCAAGGCTCCCATAACCCTGCAGAGATCGAGAAGCCTCAAATAATGTAATAATTCACAGTTTTGATTCTTATAAATTGGAATCAAATAAAGAAACATTAAAAGGGCTTTGTTTTAATTAAAATAAGGGTTAAATATGAGGATATAAGGGAGAAACTTACTTTCCCAAAGACAAAACCTCAGAGATAGCAAAAGAGCTTATGATTGCAACTATAATGGTACTTAGAGGAAAAAATATTGTCAAAAACACAGGTCCCTTTGCTTCCAGTACAACTCCTTGAACGAAGTATGAAAACCCTGACATCATTATTCCCTGCCAAAATTATATACAAATAAAATTTGTTAAATAATTTATGGTTATAATAGTCTACGTTGCATTGTTAACATTATAATAATTTGGTCTTCCATCTAAACAAGTTAACAAATATGAAAGAAAGAAGAAATAGACAATAACATACAGTTACTACAAGTGTACTAAACAATGAAATAATATATCGTAGTTTATAAATAATTATAAATACTTTATATATTTAGAGCTCTAAGTCTGGAGTAAACTATAACCACAACTCTAGCTACCAACTTCTATTTAATGGTTCAAAACACCTTCTATAAAAGTTTCGTTAAAAAATTTAGCTTGGGATGATTAAAAAAAAAGTGAACAAACTTGGGAAAATATAAAACTTAACAATTTTTTGTTTTTTATAATTTTAATCAGGATAGATTTTGACATATATATATATGTATACTTACAGCATAAAGGAAAGCCAAGAGTTGAAAATCAAAATGAATAGACCAGACAGGTGGGTTGTTCCATTCCTTTGCTAAGGCTACCACAGTTCCTTCCACAACTCCCACTATGCATACCATAAATGTTACAACCAACCCCTGTGGGTATGATTTCAATACAATTGCCTGCAATATATGTCACAATTTAGTTAAATAATTCACTTAAAATCAAATGATTTTTTTAACAATCTCACATAATTATGTTATAGGTTTGATAATATATTAGATAAACCTAGGATTTGATCTCTTATATATTGCCAAATTGATGTTGGGGGTTAGATTATATTTGATGTTAGTGTATATATATATATATATGTATACCTGGATGATGCATGAAACAGAAGCGCCAAGAATAGCAATTGTGACCAAAATGACCCCCTTGAAAGAATCATGATTATTAACATTGGAGGGTGGAGTTGAAGGGTGATTATGGAAAC
>JBBPDI010000032.1:5147334-5157602 GCA_037974545.1 Cucumis variabilis | reverse complement strand
CATCTCTCTTCAAAACTTCACTTAATTTCTTCATGTACAAAGACACAAAAATATATCTAATCACAAATGAGAAAAAAGAAGCAAAGCTTTTAAAACCCCATCCAATATCTTCTTATATACGTAATTAATTTAACCACTCAATTACCTTTTTGCATTTTAAATTCATTTCTTGTGGTGCTTATAAACACTTTGGACGACCTCATTGTGGAGACCACTTTAATTAAGTGGATGCTTAGCTTGCTCAAACAATACTTAGTAGGAAAGATTATCTTTTTTAGTCCGAAGTTTTGTCAAATATCACTCGTGAGTTTTAAAATATATTTTTTTTGGTTTTTAAGTTTATAAGAACAAAGTCATTTGATTCTTAAATGTTTAAGACATGTTTTGTAGTTTTTGAGTTTTTTAAAATATGTTTAAAATTAAGTTTTGCAAGTTTTTTTTTGTTTGATTTTCTAAAAATAATTATATGATATTTAAAATTAGAAAAAAATAAATGTAGAGAGAATATGATTTTTAGATATTATTCTTTTAATTTTAAATGTCATATAATTATTTAAAACAAAAGCATACCGTTATTTGTAAGATTTTTTAAACCTATTTTTAAACCATTAACAATTAAAATGTATTTTGAAAACTCTGAAATCAAATAAATCTACTTTATAAATTTGAAACTAAAAAAATACATAATTCAAAGACAAAATACAGATTTTTTTTACTTAGGGATCAGAAAGACAAAATACACAAAATAAATCTTTTTTTTTTGTTTAATTATAGATTTTTTTTTCTTTTCTTCTACTTCTTCTTCTTTTTTTTTTTTTGTGACAGTAGGGGTCTCATATATGTTTCATACGATAAGATTGATTTTATATGACTTTTTTATGTCTTGGATTTGTAATCTTTTCTAACTAAAGTGGCCCATATGAATATAAATGAGATGTTAACTAGACGATACAACTAATAAATTAGATCAAAGTGCTTTTCTTTTTAAATAATAATATTATTATATGGCTATTGTTTAGTTTGGTGAATAAAAATATTAATTGAGATTTGGAAAAATATGAATAACTAGACATTTTCAAATATAGTAAAATAAAAAAATATATATATACAAAATTTTCAATATAAAAGTACTCGACAGACTCCTAATAAGTATTGATAAACTTTTATCAATGTGTTTCGTTTTAACTATTTTAAATTTTTTATTTTATTTTTGTAAGAGTTATTAGTGTGTTTAGTTTTATCAATGCACTGAAAGACACTTATAAAAGTTTACGAATATCTATTATTGATTAAAACTAAAATTTTGCTATATTTTATAGATATTTTTCAATAGATTTATCATTGACAATAATTTTTCTAACTATTTTTATTTTTTAATATTTTTTAACTTTTAAATAATGCGTTGGTTCCATAATAATTTATAGATTTCTATACCATGGTTCTCATATTTACTAATTCAGTAGCATTTGAATACTTAGGTGATGTAAAAATAAACAAGGAGTCGTAGTTTTGAAAGCTTGGCTTTGCATTTTAAAAAGCATGTTACAAAATAATAAAATAAACAATTACTAGACGCCTTGTTTATAAACTTAATTTAGAAATTTTCAAAGCAAAAAAGGACTAGATAAGGCACAATTTTCCTAACGATTTTGTTTTTAAGCTTTCTATTGTTTAAATGTCTATCATTTCCCCCTTAAACTTTTTAATATCACTCTCACGTTTTTTTTTTCTAAAAAAAAATTGCTTGAATTCTTAGTCAATTTCTAATTTAAATTAAAAATTTAGCTTATTTTTTTAAATATTGACTAAATAGTATTTATAAGCTTAATTTTCAAAAATCAAAATAAAAACTAAATTCTTCTTTGATATCCATTTTGTTTTTATCATCTATTTTTTACCAATAAATTTAAAAACCTAAAAGAAATAACTTTTGAAAATTTGCTGAGTTTGATTTTAGAATTTCCTAAAAAATTGGAAAGATACAAACCATCCATAAAAATTTAGGAGAAAATACACTCAAATGCTTAAAAACTAAAAACAGAAAAACAAGAAACAATTAAATGTTTACCAAATAGCCTAAGTAACTATGGGACAACTATTTGAATTTTTGCTATAAACTAACTATGCTTAAAAGTTTCTTCGTTATCTAATGTACTTTTTTTTTTCTAGAAAATCTAGGCAAGATTTGGAAACCAATAAAAACACTTAAAAAGATTTGTTTTTGATTTTGGAATTTGAATACAAATCAATCTACTATTAGGTAAGGAATAATAAAAATAGTTCTAGAAATTGGGGTAAAAAAAGTACAAAAATTTTAAAATCTAAATAGTTACTAAATAAAACTTAAATATTGAAAGACCAAAGAAAATAAGCTTCGGCAGCATCTATTTTTGCACATCCAACCAAATTTATAGCTTTTTATGACAAACTTTTTCTAATTCTTTTTTGAAATATTTCAATATTTTGAATTTTTTATATATGAATTGTGAAAGAGAGATATGCAAAAAGATTCTTATATCTTGAGATACATCTAAACATTAAAATTTAAATGAGTATTTACCACCATTACTAATGAGACTATGGAATGACATAGATATATCCACGGGTATAACATAGAAATATCTTTTCTAATGAGATTGAAAACAAATTAAATATATTATGATAAGATATACTTTTTGAAGTGTTGTTTCTTTAAACTCAAAAGAAATGTTCCCCTTTAGATATCACTGTCAATATTGCATCAAGAATCCAGCCAAAACAAATTAGAAACCCGACTTTAGCGCCTTAAATCTTTCCAATTAAAAGAAAAAAAATTAATAGAATTCGAAAATCCCAACAATTCCATTTCTAGTACAAGATAAAAAGACTGAAGAAACAACTCCTAAACACCTCGATAAAGTATAAAGAATAGTTGTTTATCCGTTTTATTTTATTTTAAGAGAAAGAAAAAACGTAACTATTTCATGATTAAAATTATTAAAATTTATTAACATGCTCGTTAAACGATTATGTTTTATGTATTTGGGTTCTAGGAAGTAACAATTTTTTTATATAAATATATTATACATGAAGTTTTTTATACCAAAATCATGTTGAAAAAAATTTGACGAACTCCAAAATTATAAAAGAACTCTATGACTTTTGTTTCATATCGTCCTGGTTAAAAAATACTTTAAGTATTGATTCTAATTGTGTGTGGAAAAAGAGTGCTTTATGAGTGTAATTGTAACCATTTTTGACATAGTGAATTCTTTTTCAGCAGTTGTGGTTTTTTTCAAGTCAGAGTACATGTTCATTTTATATGTTTCCTCATTTGACTGTTCATTCTTAATTTTTCAGCTGTTTTCTTTTCTTATTCGTCCAATAATATATTGAGTTGTTTTTTTTCCAACATATCAAAATTTTTGCATCCAATATATTCACTTTGACCGTTTTTGTTCAAATTATTTTTATTGAACTATAAACCTCTCTCCATTGACAAATTGTTTTGCATCTAAGATAACCTTCTATATCCTTTTCAATGTTCGATTCTAAATAGTTCCATCAAGTGGTGCTGCTTTAGATTCATCAATTTTGAGTTGGATTTTACTTATTAGATCTTAATATATAACATATTAAGAAGGACAGGTTCATTTCAAGGTCAATTAAGAATAACAGGAATAATCTGTATATTTTAAAAAATGTGATTTGATTTCTCATCTTTTCAACAAAAGAATCATGATCAACAACTTTTGTGTACAAAACAAAATCTATTACGCAAGTTTTTTTTAGAAGTAATTTATTATACATTTGGAGTGATGCATCTCTTTAACACACTAATTATAGTTAAACATGGCCAAATCAATGGCACTATTTGATAGAGAATTTGAATACTTGGGCAGGGCAAGGTGATAAACCCAAGGCGTATATAAAACCCCTATGAGGAACACAAAATACTCAGGCATGCATGTGTGGTTAGCACAAAATTTGTTTTTTTTTTTCTTTAAATTAATACCCCAAAACTATACAAATCCTCAAATATATATTAAAAAAATCATGAATTTATATATATTTTGGATAACACTTTCGATTCATTAATGTGAGATGTTTCAGATAGAAGTTAAATTAGATCTTTGGGTTCAAATTTAAGTCTAAATGGAAAGGCTTTATCTCATATACTATAATTTAAAAATGAAACCAATTAACATAATTATCATTTCATATTCAAACAACCTAAACATGAAGCCATAGCCATCTACTTGAGAATAATATTATATACACTATTAGATATGTGCATGATTCCAAAAAATGCCAACTATATATTAAAGTAAATGCTTGGACCTTTTTAAAGAGATATCCAATGCCAGTATATTTTAAAATTGTTCATGGCATAGATAGACATATAATATATTCCTTTTGTCATTCAACTAGTTAAAGATATTCCATACATATCTGTCTAAAAGCTGATCTTACATTGTCAATAAAGGCTTTATATGAAAAGCATAGTAGATGGAGAGCACTCTGGAAGGAAAGCAGGGGTTAAGGATCCGTTTGATAGCTTGAACATTTTTTTACATGTATTTTATAAAATTACGAAGTTTATTTTTTTAACGTAGGATTTTCAACGTACATTTTAAGGTGGTGTCTTTTCGAGTTCATCAATTTTATCGAATCTCTTTTTCTTTTTCTACTTAATATCTATTTAAATTTTATGATATCCATATTAGATCGATATAGAGTTTCATCTCAAACAACTCAATTAACAATGATATAAGTCACTTAATCTTAGAATCCTCAACATTTTAGTCCATTTAATTTCATGGTTCAATTTTAGTTCATAAAAAAAATTTATTTTAAATAAAAATCTTGAAAATATTTTCAAATATAGGTAAGTGGATATTTATTTTTCTCTATTTGTAAATAAATTAATCATTTTGCTCTATTTAAAACAACCACATTTTCTCCCAAATTTTGAAAACATATACACATTGTATTTTATAGAACAAAATTTATTATTGTTATTTAATCAATTTCAGTAAAAAATTATTTTGAAAGACTAACTTTAAGATTTATTACTAAAAGTACACATATATGGAGGCCAAAATAATATTGGCTAAATTATAAAAAATGTGAATTTTGTAGTTTGTGTAAAAAAAACTGCTCCTAGTTACTTTTTGGATAAAAATTAAAGAGTAAAAAAAAAAAAACTATTGTTAGTTTAGATAAAAACGGTTAAAGTTTTGTTTAAAAAATATACATTAGCTATTGAAAAGTTTCATAAATTCCTTAAAATTTAAATAAATAAATAAATACTTTAATTGATCCAAAATTTTCACTAATTTTCTGACTAATTAAAATTTTAAGTTAAAACATCAAATTGATCAAAATCTCACAAAATTCTAAAAAAAAAAGTTTATCTTTTAACGCTAAAAGAATAACAAATTGTCAAATTCTCTCTATGATAGATTGTTATAAGTCAAGATAGACTAGTACGTGTTCATATGTAAAGAAGATAGACACATATAATAGTCTATCTTAATCTTCCGTGTTCTGTCACTATGATTGTAATATATTTCTATATGTAGTAAATATTTTTAAGAAGTTTTTCATTTAAAATATTATAAAAAATTATACATAAGTATTAACTGAACTTTTTGAAAATATATCCTTTGAAAATACCCATAAACATTCAAAACTTTTTAAAATACTCTTAAAATTAAAAGAGAAAAAGTTAAAAAAATATTATTATGGTTATATATAGCACAAGTTGTTAATCCGGACGAAACTTCTCTATTTTTCTTTTATTCTTTTTTCGTTCTTCCCACTCTTCTCCAATACAAATAAGTCACAAGGTATATTAACTCGCTAATAAAAATAAAGAGAATAATTGAAACATCAAATGATCTTAGGATTTAAATGTTTAAATGAAGTTTTATGTTAATAGTTTAGTATTGTGTATTAATAGTAAATATAAATTTTTTTTTTTGAATATTTATTGATTTTAGTATGTTTTAATGAAAAATTTTATTTTAAAATTTTGCGGAATTTTATGTTTTAAGTTACAATTTTGATATAAAAATTAGATTAATTATAAGAAGCTTTTTTATTTTTTTTTAAATTTAAGGGTATTTACGAAACTTTTCAATTGATCTATTTTTTAGAAAATAATTTTAAAGGTTTTCATCAAAAACCAAGGGACAGAGTATTCTTTTACACAAACTATGAAAGTTTAGAGATATTTTTAATAATTAAGCTAATAATATTTTAATTGATGCTATCAACAACTTTACCAATATATACTTGAAGATCAAGAAATTAATCTTTAAGTTCAAATCTCCACCCTTGTTTGTATTTAAAAAAATATATATATATATATATCCTATCAATGAAAAATTAGTTGGAGTTGGAGTTGGAGTTGGATGGACATTTTTTTTTTGGTGATGCTTAAAAATAAAGAGAAATTAATGTATTTCGAATCCTCTACTAATATGGGTAAAAGGGAAAATGAAATATTTCTCACCTATAATAATCCCTTTTAGATAGTGTATGTATATAAAATGATGATGATGACGTGGCCTATAATGAAGACAATTTGATAAATGTTGCATCCCACAATGTCTACATGTGTCATCCCACAATAGCTAAGCTTTTGAGCCATAGGTTTCAACCTTCTGGATTGCAGCACTAAGTTGATTCGTGTCCCATGCTGTATTTGGAATGATAGGAATTTCCACTTAGTTCATTTAATTAACTCGAGTTGGGTTGTTTAAATTACCATTGACCTTGAAGGAAGAGTTGATATCAAATATCGTTGAGTAAAACCCACTTTAACAAGTTAGGTTATTACTTTAGTAGTGATTTTTTAAATTATTTCGTTCCAAAGGTTCAAATTCTAAGTCTAATGATAATATTATAATGTACGTAGATGGTGCAAATTATTGGTAAAGTTTAGAAATTGAGGAGGAATTAAAATACCAATAGCACAAATGAAAAATAAAAAATAAAACATCTCTTTTAAACAACGAGTTGTTTTGATAATTTATTTAAAAAAAGAATGAAATCGAACTTACCTTAATAGTAATTGGTATGACCTTCAATCATAAAGTTGGATGGTTCGAATCTCTCAACCTCAATTATTGTATTAATAAATTTAATTATCTAAAATAAATTTATGGTTAGGAACTTAAAAAACTATAAAAATTAAATTTTTAGTATTTTTATGAGAAATTGTTATGAATAAAAAAATAAAACTATTTATAAAATATAGAAAAAAAAAACTTGAATGAACGAGAGAGTTTCATGAATTTTGTTATGTTTGAAAATGTATGTATTTTTAATTTGTATGAGTTATGTGGACAACCTTCAATTTGACAAATATATATTTTTTTTTTTTTTTTTTTTACATTTCTTTGATTTTATTTTATATTTTGGAGAATAAGTTTGTTAGCCTATAAATAGTTTTTTTTTTTTTTTTTTAATTTGTAGTATATCACCTCAAATTGAAGAGTTCTCTTGTTTCTTTTCCTTTTTATTTATGGTCTCTTAAGTTCATTTTAAAGCAAACATTAAAAGTTTTGTCAAATTCGAATAGTTTAGGATTGCAATTTCATCAAAGGTTTAGTTATTCTATCCATTATAGTTTTTGTTTTTAGCTGATTCGTATAAAACATATAATATTTTTCAAGAGAGCACTTTAAAGCTTTACCTATTGACATCTCTCCAATTTCATTCTTAGGGGTTCTTAGTTATATCATTTAGCTTAGTACTTTTTGTTTTAAACATTAATATTAATTGTATAAAGTATGTCTAATCATTGCTAGTGTATTTAATTTATACATGTCATGTTTCTAAAAAATAGCTATGTACCGTACGACCAATAAATAAATGATAGTGGGAAAGGGTGGGGAAAGTATTTAATAGATTTAAAAGGAAGAGCAATAATGTCTGACTAGGCTTTATCATACCTTTAAGTAACGTGTGTGGACGTTAAAACCTTTTTAAAAAGAGTGTCAAAATGAATTAAAGTTGGTGATAGCGACAATCAACTTTTACATATATCTCCCAATATTATGGTATAGACATTATGATATTGTCTATAGTAAACATGCACATTCAAGACTTTGCTTTCAGTTTTATTCCAAAAAAATCTCATACTAATAATGGAGATAATCGTTGTCACTTATATACAAATGATCACTTCTTTATTTAACTAATGTAAAATTTTGTTTGCATTTCTAACGATCCTTCCCTCAAACAAAGGACCACCTTGAGCCTCCCTTTGAACGAATTCATTTCACCCCAAACCATGAAAACTTACACTAAATCCCTAAGGTGTGACTCCCGTCAAACAAATTGGGCGAGCACAAGCACAAATTACACTTGTTCTCATCACCTAGATAGAACACAAACATGACTTGCTCACTAAATTTCTTTATTCGGAATTTATGGATTTCATCTGTACAATTACGCTTAGACCAAGTCTCTAGTATTAATTATAAGAACAACAGATCTTCACACATCTCTATAATGACTTGGTAGACATGCACCCTCATTATTTATATGTTTCTAGTTTTACACTCCAAAAGTTTTATGTCAATGAAGATCATTGCGTATTTATTCATGATCATTTCATTTTTTTTTAATAATATGAGATTTTGATTCCGTTACTAAATCATGTTACGCAATATAATGTTACGTAATACAATGGATGTTACCAGATATAGCCCACAAGAAAAAAAAAAAAAAAGGAGATCATTAAAGCTAAGAGATGCAAGACACAATCAACTTTTTTTTAAAGGCTGATGAGACCTTTGGAGTTAAAAAGATTGTTGTTTTTTTCCTTTAAAGTAACTTCCCATTATCATTGGACTCAAAATAATTTCCAATGATAAGAGAGAGAGTTGAAATGGTGTACATCTCATATTTCCATTTTGAAATTTGAATGCAAATCCATATCATAACTTTCATAAAGGAGAGAGGTTGAGGAAATTATTGGTTTATGAATTAGGAGAGACAACTGCTATATTTTTTTGTTATTGTTTTTGTTGGTTGCTATCATTTTCTCTTACATGCCTTGTCATGATTCTAACTTTTGGCGCATTGTGATACTTGAATTGATCGTACGACTATCTTTTCTTTTATGGTTGCAAAATTTATTTTATTCTTTTGATTTCTGATGATTGGTTTTATTCTTGTAGATATTAAATTGATCTATATTCTCTTGTATTAATTTGATCTTCTCATTAAAGTTTACTTGTTGAAGTTGAAGGTTATTCAATCATTAAACGATCAAAAGTGTAATTGAAGCTTCATGCATACAAAGACCTAAAATTTAGGGGAGCCCAAATCTAACAGGTTTGTTCAAGAAAAAGCGTTGAGTCAAGGGGAGCCTAAACAGTAGATTAGATGAAAGCTATGATATATCATATACTACTATTGTTTAATTATAAATATAAAAAAAAACTGTAGTGGATAGTCTCGTGAGAATATGATATAGCAAATATAATATATTATTTAAGAATTATGCAAATATGATAAAATTCTCAATTTTTTAAAATACTCTCTATTTTAAATTGTTATTATTTTTAAACTACTATTCACTACAAGAAATATTAGTTATGATAGCATAAAAAAAATACTATTGTTGATTTTTGATAGCGTTTTCGAAACGCTGTCCTAGCCGATGTTATTAAAAGTCCACGACTTTCCATAGCATTTTTACAACGTTATGCAAAACGCTATAATATGTCTTTATTTATAGCATATATATGATGCTATAAATGCTTTTTATAACGTGAAGAAAAACGCTATTGAAAATTGGATAACATTTTTTTATTGCGCTGGAAAAGTCGTTATCAAAATGTTTCAATAGCGTTTTCAATAACATTGGAAAAATGCTATAAAATACATTTTATAGTGTTTTTATTGCATTCAAAAAGCGTTATTAAAACATTTCAATAGCTATTTTAATAACATCGAAAAAATGCTATCAAAATGTTTCAATGTTATTTTTAATGACATTGGAAAAATGTTATAAAAACTTTTTATAGCGTTTTTTGTTGCGTTCGGAGAAAGCGTTGTCAAAACCATTCAATAGCTATTTGAATAACATTGAAAAATGCTATAAACCATTTTTCAATTTATTAATGTTGTCGTAGCAAAATGTCTTTGACTTTTCATAGCGGTTTTTGTAGAGCTATTAATAACAATATAAAAAAAATGTTATAACAATAAAAAGACGTTATAAAAGACTAGATATGTTATTGAAGGTCTCTTATTTTTATTAGAAT
>JBBPDI010000032.1:5128684-5147234 GCA_037974545.1 Cucumis variabilis | reverse complement strand
GAGAATCTCTCAGAGGAGCTGGGAATAATTCTCTATTAATTAGGTACAAATTATCCAAGGTACATGTTTGTAAAGACGTCTGCCTTGTGAATTCATTTCTTCTTGTGAAAGGATGAACAGAAGAAGTAATTTTGGGAACCCCATTTCTCACCCAAATTTACCCATTCACGGTTTCTGATAAGGGATTATCCTCTCAAAAATTTGACAAAGAGATTACCTTTGAATTCTGTAAACCAGTAATTCAAAGAGTTCTGTCAACAATAGAGGACGAGATAATTCAAAGTCTCAACCTCATCTCAAAGAAAGAAAGGCAAATTGAATTTCTTCACGATGATATCAAAGAAAGAAAAATCAACGAAGAAATCAAAAGGCCTTCGGTCCAGATGAAAATCCAGTCTATTCTAAAAAGAATAGGATCTGAGATTTGTTCAAATTTGTCCAATGCCTTTTGGGCCATAAGGAAACATATGGTAGAATTACCATATGTTGATGGTTTCAATGAGGCCCAAATACCTACCAAGGCAAGGCCCATATAAATGCCCAAGAACCTAATTAATACCTGCTTTAAGGAGATAACCGATCTCCAAAAGAAAGGATTAATAAGCCCATCAAATAGCCCATGGTCTTATGCGGCTTTCTACGTTAATAATCAGGCCAAAAAAGAAAGAGGTGTTCCTCGCTTGGTTATTAATTATAAACCTTTGAATAAGGTTCTAAAATGGATTAGGTATCCAATTCCTAATCGACAAGATTTGCTGAAGCGAATAGCTAATGCAAAAATCTTTTCAAAATTTAATTTGCAATATGGATTTTGGCAGATTCAAATCAACCCAAAGGACAGATACAAAACTTCCTTCAATGTTCCTTTCGGACAATACGAATGGAACGTAATGCCATTTGGTCTGAAGAATGCACCTTCAGAGTTTCAGAAGATCATGAATGACATATTCAATAAATACCAAGACTTCACAATTGTTTACATTGATGATGTCTTAGTATTCTCAGAAAATATTGAAAAACATATTAAACATATTAATATGTTTATTAATATTATCAAAACAAATGGCCTTGTGATTTTTGAACCAAAGGTTAAGCTATTCCAAACTAATATCAGATTCCTAGGATTTGATATTAATCAGGGGATGATAAAACCTATCCAAAGTACACTCAACTTTGTGGATAAGTTTCCAAATGAAATTCAAGGTAAGACGCAGCTACAACGTTTTCTTGGATGCATCAATTATATCGACGACTTTATTAAAGACATCCGTATAATTTGTTTACCATTATACGATAGACTCAAGAAGAAACTGACTCCGTGGACAGCTAAACACACTCGAGTGATTCAATCAATCAAATCCTTAGCCAAAGCCATAACATGCCTTTCACTAGTGGACGAAAAAGCAAATATGATCGTCGAAACTGATGCCTCTGACAAAGGTTACGGCGATTGTCTCAAACAGGAACTAAACGGCAAGGAGTCCCTTATACGTTTTCATTTCGGTATATGGAATAGTGTCCAAAAAACTATTTCACCATAAAAAAAGAGGTTCTTGCCATAGTTCTCTGTATTCAAAAGTTCCAAGGAGATCTTATCGATAGGAATTTTCTTGTCAGAACTGACTCAAAAGGCAGTAAATTCATCTTTGAAAAAGATGTAATGAATCTGGTCTTAAAACAAATCTTTGCAAGATGGCAAGCAATTCTATCTTGCTTTGATTTCAAAATCGTGCCTATAAAAGGTAGCGAAAACTCCCTTGCAGATTACCTATCGAGAGAACATCTCTCAAACCATTCTCTCTCTGATAATCATGCGCCCAATCTCCGACCAATCATGGCCACTAGGAGGCCTTCGCCTCCACATCCAAACAACCAGCCTAGACAGGCTATTACTCCTCAATCAGCAAGCTCTTCTAGAGCAAGCTCTTCTAAGGGCAAACACTCTATATCTCAAACGTCTGCACCATCTCCGATAAGAGCAGATCAATACGCCATGGACCTTGATTTCCAAACGGTCTCTAGGAGAAAACAAGGTTCCTCTTCTTGGAAAATCTAATAATTGGATCACCTTCTGATCCATCAATGACTTTGTTACGTCCCACTTCAACGACGGCAAAGAACAAACCTATGTCCGTACGGTCAAACCAGCTGTTTTCATGCCAAGACCTCCGGTCTCAGGTTATCTCACAAAAACAATTCTGGAAGACATAGTGTCGAACCAGAATTTGAAGGATCTTCCGTCCAGGATATTTTTTCCCAGGTATATCCTAAAGGGTTCAACTATCTGCCAGAAGATATCAAGAAAACAAGACAATTTTATGAGTTCATTTTAGTAGATACAGTTTCTGCTGAAATAACTCATGTTTCGGACAGAACCAACCCGAAAAAAATTGTGTACTCAAAACTTAAAATCTTTAGGGTCCTAACACCTTCCCACTGGCCACAAGGGATGTTAGTTCCTCGAAGGTTTTCCAAACCATTCTTGCCACAAACATACACGTACTATGACTACTTTGAAGCATGGTACAAGGTATTCTGGCATGAATCAATTAACCATTCTTGGTTTATTACTTTTTGTAAGAACTCTTACAAAAATAATTTTCCAAATTGGTTCCAAAAATGGTAGAGCTACTTCGGACTAACTCCAAAAAATTTTCCCCTTCAAGTCCAAGAAGTTTACCAACAATTCTCAAACAGTGTCTATTCATCTGCAATCTCTCTGACGTTTAGATTCTCTTTATATTTTCAAGTACCCTGGATATTCTGTTGGAGCCACCAGCTTTCAACCAGAGCAAAGTTTAAGATACTTGGAAAGATCTTAAAAATCAAATGGTGGGAACGTTATCACTACTCTCATCTCAACAAGAATCAATTAGAAAATTGGTTCAAACAAAATCCTCATCTTTTGAGAGAAGAAGAAGATCAATTCCTTCTCTCAAAGAATTCAATTATGACCTCACTTGCTAGAGCAAAATCTGAAGCTGATCTGCAAGCGATCATCGAAACGGTCATCCATACAATCTTGGATGACAACGATAGGAAAGAAGAAAAAGAAGAAGATGATGGCATCTCTTCTAATTCTTCCGTCAACGATATCGAACTGGATTACGATCCGTATGAAGGTTACGATATTCTCGATCCCTATTTGGATTCCCAACCAGGATGAAAAATAGGATTTAAAAAAAATGTAAATATTTGTCCAGTATATCCAGTCTGTATTTAGTAATCGTTAATTTATAATTTTCGATTGAAAAGAGGATGATGTAGAAGGGAAGTATCTGAAGAATATTGTCCTGAAGCAGAGGAAATGACCAGCCATGGTGAACGGACAAGATTCAGTCCACTGCAATTAGCAGCAACGGATTGATTCTGGGAAGGAATCTTTACCGCGACCGACCGATCCAAAGAAGAGAGGATGCTTGGGCAATGAAAGGCGGAGAGCCGAGAGTAAGACCCTGGATGTATTATCTTGCCGTTGGATCAACAGCAGTTGCATGGTAAGGGAAATCCTGGCCATTCAGACAAAACTGGGTGACATCATCAAACCAATCCAAAGAAGAAATTATCAAAAAAGACGAAGATAGTACAGACATATCTTATCACTTTCTTTAAATTTTTGTCAGTTTGTAATTATTTTTCTTTTATTTAAAGTTTTATCTTTTAATTATTACGAGAAGATAAGGATAAGTGGGGGTCTTGTCCCACCTAAATCTTATCGTAATCTTTACTTTTCAAAAAGAAAGATTCCAAAGAGATAAGATGTCAGTCAGGGGTCCTGTCCTGTCGACCACTCTTTAATCTTTCTATTTTGTAATCAATTTGACGACACGTGTATTAACCTGTATGGATAAATGATATCTCGGCGGGAGATTCGTTTATCTATATACTGAGATGTTTTTTTTCCAACATATCAAAATTTTTGCATCCAATATATTCACTTTGACTGTTTTTGTTCAAATTATTTTTATTGAACTATAAAGCTCTCTCCATTGACAAATTTTTTTGCATCTACCATTGAAGATAACCTTCTATATCCTTTTCAATGTTCGATCCTAAATAGTCCCATCAAATGGTGCTTCTTTTGATTCATCAATTTTGAGTTGGATTTTATTTTTACCCAATTTAAGTTTGCATATTAGACCCTAATATATAACATATTAAGAAGGACGGGTTCATTTCAAGGTCAATTAAGAATAACAAGAATAATCTGTATATTTTAAAAAATGTATGATTTGATTTCTCATCTTTTCAACAAAAGAATCATGATCAACAACTTTTGTCTACAAAACAAAATCTATTACGCAAGTTTTCTTTAGAAGTAATTTATTATACATTTGGAGTGATGCATCTCTTTAACACACTAATTATAATTAAACATGGCCAAATCAAAGGCACTATTTAATAGAGAAGTTGAATACTTGGGCAGGGCAAGGTGATAAACCCAAGGCGTATATAAAACCCTATGATGAACACAAAATACTTAGGCATGCATGTGTGGTTAACACAAAATTTGTTTGTTTGTTTTTTCTTTAAATTAACACCCAAAAACTATACAAATCCTCAAATATATTAAAAAAAAATAATGAATTTATGTGTATTTTGGATCAAACTTTCGATTCATTAATGTGAGTTGTTTTAGATAGAAGTTAAATTAGATCTTTTGGTTCAAATTAAGTCTAAATGGAAAGGTTTTATCTCATATACTATAATATAAGAATGAAACCAATTAACATTATCATTTCATATTCAAACAACCTAAACATGAAGCCATAGCCATCTACTTGAGAATAATATTATATACACTATTAGATATGTGCATGATTCCAAAAATGCCAACTATATATTAAAGTAAATGCTTGGACTTTTTTTAAGAGATATCCAATGGCAGTATATATTTTAAAATTGTTCGTGGCATAGATAGACATATAATATATTCATCTTGTCATTCGTTAAAGATATTCCATACATATCTGTCTAAAAGCTGACCTTACATTGTCAATAAAGGCTTGATATGAAAAGCATAGTAGATGGAGAGCACTCTGGAAGGAAAGCAGGGGTTAAGGATCCGTTTGATAACTTGAACATTTTTTTACATGTATTTTATAAAATTACGAAGTTTATTTTTTTAACGTAGGATTTTCAACGTATATTTTTAAGGTGGTGTCTTTTCAAATTCATCAATTTTAGTTGAATCTCTTTTTCTTTTTCTACTTAATATCCATTTAAATTTTATGTTATCCATTGTAACGATCCAACTTTTTGAAACTAAACCGTGATCATTACTTTAATAGAAATCTCTCCAATAAACATAAAACTTTATAAAATCATCACAGTCAATAATATCAAAGAAAAACTTTTATTCGAGCCCTGTTTAAATCAACCAAAAGTTTTTTTTAAAAAAAATTACAATTCGTAACTAAAAAATCTATAACTCTAGAAAGTAACAAAATGTGCGAAATAGTCTCATGTCCTAAAGAAAACTTTAAATCATAAGCGAAAACATTTTGGACGAAAATCCCTATGGCAGTTACGTCTCCTTCCTGCCTCTCGCCGGTCTACCTCCCTTGTTATCTTTGCCTGAAAAGTTAAACATGAAAAGGATGAGTACAACATACTCAGTAAGAGATCCACTATTTGTCCCGTTAGGGAAAAAATAAATTATTAGATCCCTAATGATGTAACCTGCACAGTCACAGTCTTGTGATCCCGTAGGATACACACAATCAGTCTAGTGGTCCCGAAGGATACACATATCAGTCTAGTGTTCTGCAGAAACACATATTAGTCAATCAGTCCCGTAGGATACAAAAGTGGTGATCCCGTAGGACACCTACAAGATACTACCCAATAGGTTAACTAATAATTCTTTCCCTCAGTCTAACTTTTCATCTTAACAGTCTTTCTCCATACAGTCAAATATTTTATCACATAAACCTCCTACAATCACCTTATTCTAATTTAGCTCCAAAACAGTCGGCATTTATCAATACAACAGTCAACCATTACTTAGTCACAACCTCCCTCTCAGTCTACAAGTGTACAATCCCATTGACCCTTCGGTTCCAAACATACACATCCCTAACACAGTTTCATACCTTCAGTCAAGACAAGAAATCCATCCCTTCAAACCTACCCCCTTATAAGCATTATCACCAAATTAAATCATTCGTCAATCATATATGAATAAGTACATATTCAGTCAGACCCAACAAGCACCCAAATGCTAGTTCACATTCAACCATAATAGATATATAGTTTCTCAGTTGAACACAACATAAAATACATAACAAATACACATTCAAAGTTATCAATCAGGGTTTAGGATAAGGGAGAGAGAGAGAGATCCTTATTTCTTTTTTTTTTTCTAAAATAAAACAATAATAATTAATAAAATAATAAATAATAATAAATATATTATTATTATTATTATTATTCCCAAAATATTTTCCCTTTCTCTTCTTATCTTTCCCATCTATATAAAAAAAAACTTATCCTCTTCCAAGCCATGAGAATAAATAATACCCAACCAATAATTAAATCCTAAAATAAAAAAATTTAATTAGAGTCAATTACCTAGGCGTTCGGGATGTTACATCCATATTAGATCAATATAGAGTTTCATCTCAAACAACTCAATTAACAATGATATAAGTCACTTAATCTTCGGATCCTCTACATTTTAGTCCATTTAATTTCGATGGTTCAATTTTAATTTATATACTTGAATGAAAAAAATTTATTTTAAATAATAAAATCTTGAAAATATTTTCAAATATTGGCAAGTGGATATTTATTTTTCTCTATTTGTAAACAAATTAATCATTTTGCTTTATTTAAAACAACCACATTTTCTCCCAAATTTTGAAAACATATGCACATCGTATTATCTAGAACAAAATTTATTATTGTTATTTAATCAATTTCAGTAGTAAAAAATTATTTTGAAAGACTAAATTTAAGATTTACTAAAAGTAAAAATATAGGGAGGCAAAAATAATATTGGCTAAATTATAAAAATATGTGAATTCTATAGTTTGTGTAAAAAAAATGCTCCTAGTTACTTTTTGGTAAAAATTAAAGAGTAAAAAAAAAAGAAATACTGTTGTTAGTTTTGATAAAAACTGTTAAAGTTTTGTTCAAAAAATATACATTAGCTATTGAAAAGTTTCATAAATACCTTAAAACTTAAATAAATAAATAAATACTCTAATTGATCCAAAATTTGCACTAATTTTCTGATTAATTAAAATTTTAAGTTAAAACATCAAATTGATCAAAATCTCATAAAATTCTAAAATAAATATTTATCTTTTAACACATGCTAAAAGAATAACAATAAAATAAAAATGACTATTTTCAGATATAATAAAAAAAATATTTACAAAATATAACAAAATGTCAAAGATAAACCGTTATAAGTCAAGATAGACTAATACGTATTCATATGTAAAGATAGACACATATAATAGTCTATCTTAATCTCTAGTGTTCTATTACACACAGATTGTGATATATTCCTATTTTTAGTAAATATTTTTTGAGAAGTTTTTCATTTAAAATATTATAAAAATTATACTTAACTAGAACTTTTGAAAATATACCCTTACAAAATACCCATAAACATTCAAAAAAATTTAAAACTCTCTTAAAATTAAAAAAGAAAAAGTTAAAAAAATATTATTATGGTTATATATAGCACAAGTTGTTAATCCGTACGAAACTTCTCTATTTTTCTTTTATTCTTTTTTTGTTTTTCCCACTCTTCTCCAATACAAATAAATCACATTTTTAGTAAGGTATATTAACTCGCTAATAAAAATAAAGAGAATAATTGAAACATCAAATTATTTTAGGATTTAAATGTTTAAATGAAGTTTTATGTTAATAGTTTAGTATTCTATTGTATTAATAGTAAATATAATTTTTTTATTTGAATATTTATTGTTTTAGTCTGTTTTAATGAAAAAAATATTTATTTTAAAATTTTGTAAGATTTTGTAGAATTTTATGTTTTAAGTTACAACTTTGGTTAAAAATTGGATTAATTATAAGAGTCTTTTTATTATTTTTTTTAAATTTTAAAAGTATTTACGAAACTTTTCAATTGATCTACTTTTTAAAAAATAATTTTAAAGGTTTTCATCAAAAATGAACCGATAGGGTATTCTTTTACACAAACTATGAAAGTAGAGATATTTTTAATAGTTAAGCTAATAATATTTTAATTGATGCTATCAAGAACTTAACTCAACTAGTACCGTTATATACTTGAACTAGTTGGATGTATTTTTTTTTTTTTTTTTTTGTGATGCTTAAAAATAAATAGAAATTAATGTATTTAATGATTTTAAACAATATATTTCGAATCCTCTGCCAAAATGGGTAAAAGGGAAAATGAAATATTTCTCACCTATAATAATCCCTTTTAGATAGTGTATGTATATAAAATGATGATGATGACGTGGCCTATAATGAAGACAGTTTGATACATGTGTGATCCCACAATGTCTACATGTGTCATCCCACAATGGCTAAGCTTTTTGAGTCATAGGTTACAACCTTCTAGGATTGCAGCACTAAGTTGATTCGTGTCCCATGCTGTATTTGGAATGATAGGAATTTCCACTTACTTCATTTAATTAACTCGAGTTGGGTTGCTTAAATTAAATTGATCAGTTTTTATTTCCTTCGACAACACGTATGTGTATGTAAAAAGAAACATTTGATTTTCTCAACTTCACCCAACTCATGCTTATTTCTCTTTTCTTAACTCAATTTTCATTCTCATAGTACAACAACTATACCACAGGAGTGAATTACCATTGACCTTGAAGGAAGAGCTGATATTAAATACCGTTGAGTAAAACCCACTTTAACAAGTTAGGTTATTACTTTAGTAGTGATTTTTTAAATTATTTCGTTCCAAATGTTCAAATTCTAAGTCTAATGATAATATTATAATGTACGTAGATGGTGCAAATTATTGGTAAAGTTTAGAAATTGAGGAGGAATTAAAATACCAACATCACCAATGAAAAATAAAATATTAAACATCTAACTTTTCGACAACGAGCTATTTTGATAATTTATTTAAAAAAGAATGAAATCGAGCTTACCTTAATAGTAATTGGTATGCCTTTCAATCATAAAGTTGGATGGTTCGAATCTCTCAACCTCAATTATCTAAAATAAATTTATGGTTAGGAACTTAGAAACTATGAAAGTTAAATTTTTAGTATTTTTATGAGAAATTGTTATAAATAAAAAATGAAACTATTTATAAAATATAAAAAAAAATTGAATGAATGAGAGAGTTTCATGAATTTTGTTATTTTTGAAAATGTATGTCTTTTTTAATTTGTATGAGTTATGTCTAATTTCAAGTAACAACATTCAATTTGACAAATATCTTTCTTTTTTTTTCTTTTTTTTTTTACATTTTTTTGATTTTATTTTGTATTTTGAAGAATAAGTTTGTTAGCCTATAAAGTTTAATTATCTAAAATAAATTTATGGTTAGGAACTTAGAAACTATGAAAGTTAAATTTTTATTATTTTTATGAGAAATTGTTATAAATAAAAAATGAAACTATTTATAAAATATAAAAAAAAAATTGAATGAATGAGAGAGTTTCATGAATTTTGTTATTTTTGAAAATGTATGTCTTTTTTAATTTGTATGAGTTATGTCTAATTTCAAGTAACAACATTCAATTTGACAAATATCTTTCTTTTTTTTTCTTTTTTTTTTTACATTTTTTTGATTTTATTTTGTATTTTGAAGAATAAGTTTGTTAGCCTATAAATAGATTTTTTTTTTTTTATTTGTAGTATATCACCTCAAATTGAAGAGTTCTCTTGTTTCTTTCCTTTTTATTTATGGTCTCTTAAGTTTTGTTTAAAGCAAATATTAAAAGTTTTGTCAAATTCGAATATATAGTTTAGGATTGCAATTTCATCAAAGTTTTAGTTATTCTATCGAGACGATCATTATAGTTTTTGTTTCTTGCTGGTTCGTGTAAAGCATATAATATCTTTTAAAGGGATCACTTTAAAGCTTTACCTATTGACATCTCTCCAATTTAATTCTTAGGGGTTCTTAGTTATATCATTTAGCTTAGTACTTTTGGTTTTAAACATTAATATTAATCGTATAAAGTGTGTCTAATCATTGCTAGTGTATTTAATTTATACATGTCATGTTTCTAAAAAATATCTATGTACCGTACGATCAATAAATAAATGATATTGGGAAAGGGTGGGGAAAGTATTTAATAGATTTAAAAAGAAGAGCAATAATGTCTGACTAGGCTTTATCATACCTTTAAGTAACGTGTGTGGACGTTAAAACCTTTTTAAAAAATGTCAAAATGAATTAAAGGTTGAGATAGCGAAAATCAATTTTTACATATATCTCCCCAATATTATGATATTATCTATAGTGAATATACATATTCAAGACGTTACTTCCAATTTTATTCCAAAAAATCTCATACTAATAATTGAGATAATCGTTATCACTTATATACAAATGATCACTTCCTTGTCTAATCAACGTGAAATTTTGTTTGCATTTCTAACAATCATTCCCTCAAATAAAGGACCACCTTAAACCTCCCCTTGAACGAATCCATTTCACCCCAAACCATGAAAACTTACACTAAATCCCTAAGGTGCAACTCCCGTCAAACAAATTGGGCAAGCACGAGCACAAATTACACTTGCTCTCATCATCTAGATAGAACACATACATGACTAGCTCACTAACTTTCTTTATTAAGAATTTATAGATTTTATCTATACAATTACGCTTAGACCAAGGCTCTTGTACCAATTATAAGAACAACAAATCTTCACACATCTTTATAATGATATGATATTTTTACTTTGAACATGTACCCTCATTCTTTATATGTTTCTAGTTTTACACTCCAAAAGTTTTATGTCAATGAAGATAATTACATATTTATTCGTGATCATTTTTTAAATAATATGAAAATTTGATTCGTTACTAAACCATGTTACGTAATATAATGGATGATATAGTCCACAAGGAAAAAAAGAAAAAAAAAAAAAGGAGATCATTAAAGCTAAGAGATGCAAGACACAATCAACTTTTTTTAAAAGCTGATGAGACCTTTGGAGTTAAAAAGATTGTTGTTTTTTTCCTTTAAAGTAAGTTCCCATTATCATTGGGACTCAAAATAATTTCCAATGATAAGAGAGAGAGTTGAAATGGTGTACATCTCATATTTCCATTTTGAAATTTGAATGCAAATCCATATCATAACTTTCACAAAGGAGAGAGGTTGAGGAAATTATTGGTTTATGAATTAGGAGAGACAACTGCTGTATTTTATTGTTATTGTTTTTGTTGGTTGCTATCATTTTCTCTTACATGCCTTGTCATGATTCTAACTTTTGGCGCATTGTGAGACTTGAATTGATTGTACGACTATCTTTTCTTTTGTGGTTGCAAAATTTCTGATGATTGGTTTTATTCTTTTGATTTCTGATGATTGGTTTTATTCTTGTCGCCATAAAATTGATCTATATTCTCTTCTCTGATTTCTGGGACTTAGCTTTAGCTACATTGTATTAATTTGATCTTCTCGTTAAAGTTTACTCATTGAAGTTGAAGGTTATTCAATCATTAAACGATCAAAAGGGTAATTGAAGCTTCATGCATACAAAGACCTAAAATTTAGGGGAGCCCAAATCTAACAGGTTTGTTGAAGAAAAAGCATTGAGTCAAGAAAAACTGTAATGGATAGTCTCGTAAGAATATGATATAGCAAATATAATATATTATTTGAGAATTATGCAAATATGATAAAATTCTCAATTTTTTAAAATACTCTCTATTTTAAATTTGTTATTATTTTTAAACTATTATTCAATAACTTTTTTTTTCTTCTCATCTTTAATGTCTCAACTAAAAATATAATAGTTACTGAAACGCTAGGTATTGAAATTTGGAAAACATATTACATGCAATTTTATATAGCCACATATCCCACAAAGTTTTAGTTTTTTTTTCTTCTCATCTTTAATCTAGATTGTATATAGCCACATATCCCACAAAGTTTTAGTTGGATTATCCAACAAAATGTTGGATTTTTTCACTAACTTAGTCTAAGGGCAATATGGTAATTTGATATTTAAATCAAAGTCAACCTTTGACTTCTTCAAGTAAAAAAAGTCAACATTTTGGGTTTAGGATTTAGGGTTCAAGTCAACATTTTGACTTTTTACCATTTTGTCCGTCTTGGCTAATTTCGACCTTCCAAGCATGAAAATCCACATTTTCATTTTCTGAAATTCAAATCATATTTAAATAAAACCTCTTCAAAGTAATAAGTCAACATTTTGACTTTTCATAACTTTGACTATTTCCATCAATTTTCAGCTTCTGAATATGAATATATTCATATTTTTAATATTTAAATCATATTTTAAACAAAAAAGCTCTATCTTAAACTTATAACCGACACCTATATATATTCATCAGTTTCTCTCTTTTTACCTAATTCATACAATTCCAAATATTCCAACAAAATGTTCTAACAGACCTATAGATCTTACGCTCCAACGAACTTGAGATTAACTGACTTAAACTCTTTTAGACCAAGCTAATCAACATTCGTTAACCAACATGTCATTCCACTAAAGTCTCGTAGTTGTACTCCCCTAACCATAGAAATATTTATGTCCATCTAATATATTCATGGTCAGTAAATTAATCCTTTACAAGTTGTTTGTAACTTCAGCTGGGTGAAAGTACCATTTTACCCCGAGACTACATCTTGCTCCTTAAGCCCCTTGATCCACTATTGAATCCCTTTCAGACCAATGAAAGGGTGGGGCCCCTTGTTGAAGATATGGATTCAATCCTTAAGGGAACAACATATCTACTAACCTTAAAGCGGATAGGAGTGAATTTCACCTTGCACCTTATGTCTCCAGCTATCCACCCAGTTTTATCCCTGAAATGGAAGGCTTATTGGGCCAACGCTAATAAGCTACCCTCATATGCAAATATAAGGATAATCTCGTATGAACAAAAGTTCATAATTAACTTAGGATTAAGATTAAGCTATAAAGGTTATCAATAAACAAAAAAGTCAGTTTTATACAATAAATGTATTTCATGGTTCAGACTTATGTAAACTCTTTGCATAGGTTATATACTCGAACTTGATTTACGTTTATGTCTCTACATAAAGTTCAAATTTACTTAAATAGTCTCAGAACCTTTGTTTATTGGATTTAAGATTATAGTTCTTAATAACGACTTTATTGAATAGAATATGAATACAAACTACGGGTTTGAGGACATAAATTCTAACATGCTTAGTCCTTTCGAAACTATTAAACGATAAATAACACAACCATAACGCAACAGAAATAACAAACAATGCAACTTATACCTTTATTAACTTAATCTCAATAAGTGTTCTACAATCACTATAATACAAACACCCTTAACTAATACAAGAACTTAACAATGAAATCTTAAACTCTTTCACAACCTTCAACCTTCAACAACCTAGCTTCCTCGCCTTCTTTTAACCCAAACTTGGTTTCAACGCTTGAATCCTAAGGAAGGGAAAACTTACAACTTAAGTTGATGACTTAGTGAGTGATACTTTGAAAACCTTTTTGGGGAAACAATGCAATCACATCAATCATTTTCATTTCACAAACACAGACTCAATGTCGCATTTCATAAAAACATAAACATACATTAACCCTCAACTATTTCTTTTGCCAAGAATGCAAATCCTTTCATGCATAGACTACTGTGATGACCACATCATCATCAACATCTCCTAGGATCTCACTGAATCATTGCTTATTGCTCAAGCAACTAACACAACTGCATAATTGGTTAGTCTATCACCGCTGTAAGGTTCGCTCATCCCATCACTACAAGAAATTTATTATTCAGTGACAAAATTTTAGTGGCACAAGTAATTTTTATCACTAAATGATCATTTTTAGCAACGCAAAAAAAAATTATCACAAAATATTATTATTAGCAACATTTTTTTAATCTGCGTCACTAAAAGAGTTGGTAACATAGAAAATAATGTCAGTTAAATAGTTTTAGCAACAAAAAAAATGTTACTAAAACTTGACTAAAAATTTTACCCTTTGAATTTCCCTCCAACTTTTCATTTAATCATTTATTATATATATATATATATATATATAATCCCTAATTTATTATCCTCTTCCATGACAAAAGGAAAAGAAATCTAAATCCCTAACCCTATCTTCAACCCACGAGTCCTCAACCCATGGAACCTCAACTCTCTCCTTGTCATCGGCCGGTGACGTTTTGACCAATGGTAACTGGCAAAAACCCACGACAAGGCCATTTAGGCGTTTCGGTGACAACATTTTAGGTTTCAGGTTTCGATAAAAGTGTGAGTTTCGACAACAACATTTTGGCAGACGATGACCCACAATCGACATCCTAACTCACTCCTTCTCATTGATGGTGACCCACGACTGACGGCGACTCGAAGAGAAAGGTACCGATACTGCCTTGAATGAATGTGATCTTATTTATTGTTTTCTCCTTTAAGCATTTGCATTTTCCCCACTTCTTTTTTAATGTATGTTAGAGATAAATTGTATGAAATTTTTGGAGAAGAGTAGTTGTTTTTTATATGAGTGATTTTAATCTAATTGTTAAATGAAATGAAGTAAAAATAGTGGTCTAAATTGATTTATTTATTAATTGATAGAAAGAAATTTACTTGTTTGTGAGTCTTTGAGAAGGAGTAGAAAATGTTGGTACAAGTGTTCTGATTTCCACCAAATCTATGAGATAAAATACAGCAATTTCGATGACTTTGTACCTTGTTTGTGAGTCTTTGAGAACAAGTAGAAGACATTCTTTGGATTACAAAGTGTTTGAACTATTTATTTGGATTTTGCAATGAACTTCCTTGAAAATTTATCGTAATCCAAGATTCTTATGAGCCCAACTCCCCTAGTTGAAATGTAATTTGACAATCCACCCCATATTCCACACAAATCCTTTAAGAAAATTGAATTATTGTTGTAAAAGAGATTCAAACATTTACCTTTAGAAGCAAAACATTTCACCAAATGAACATACCAATATTGAAGTTGACTAGCCCATTCCTCTACTTTTTTTTTATCTTTAATTTCTCTCCCACCAACTCCTCTTTAATGTAGAAAAATGATATAGAAAAATGAATATGAATATGTAAATGACCTTTCCTTTATCTTCATGCTCATCCAACTTCAGTAAACAATTCCTGTAATGGTCGTTTACCCCAATAAACAATTCTTGCAGTGGACTGCTGCTTATTTTCAGAACTAAAAATAGGCTTCGATACAATCTGTTTCTTGGGTTCAATAATGCCAAAGATAAAGAATAGAACTGTGAACAAAAGTAAGCGCCTGGTTGGTTCTAAATTTTAACATAGGACTAAACTTGTTTACTAATGAAATTTTTTTAAAAAAGTCTAACTATTAGAGACTTGTAAGCTATGATTTGTTAAGATGAAAAAGGCCTTTCATCAAACTGTTAAAGACCTTCGCTTGTGATGCTTTGATCACGTCATTTTAATTTCTTGATTTATGTCAAGACACACAATTACTTTCATCAAACAATCATTACTGAAGATTTTAAGATATTTTTGTTTGCACTTAATTAGAAACAATATATAGTTTAGACTCAAGTGGGATGGAAATTAAACAAGGTAAGTCTTCTGCTTATCTGTGGCTTAAGTTCTTTCTGTGTGTATATATATATATATTTGCTTTCAAATTCCATGTAATCATGTATTCTATAACTCCCTGGTATGTTCTACTGCTGGAACCAATTTGGTCCTTGTTCTATGATAAGATTTTGAGTTTACATGCATTCCTTAACCTGTAATATATTTTTTTAGTTATTTTAACTTTCATATTTGTGAATATAATTACTGGGGTTTGTTAGTGGCACCAACAAACTTGAGCTATGTGATGTCTCCTGATTTTTTAAGGAAGTTTAGCTTTGATTTGAGCTACATGGTACTTAATTCATTTCTTTTATTGATGAATCTTTAGTGGTGAAACTTTTGTCTCATGTCTAAAGTTATATCGATTATAGAGGTTGGTTTTTTTTTATTATTATTATGTTTCATAAAACTTTTAAGTCATTGATTGGTACACATTCTCATGAAAGATTGTCTTTTATTATATCATATTCTTTAAAGGATTGGCACTGTGTGAATGTAAATCCTAAATTTGAGTACCCATAATTCTTTATTTTATTATGATAACCATACAGTAGCTAATACTTGTGACTTGTTTAGATAGTGTTTTTTCTCCGAGCTCCTATACTTGTTATTTTCTGATATGGTGGATCACTCTTATTTGAAAGAAAGAAAGACAAAGAACTAGGTCTACTATTAAATATTGCTTTCCAATTTTTGTTTTGCGTGATGTAATATGTTTTTATGGAAAAATATTTTGTTTCAAAACTCAGTGAATTGTTTTATGCAAATGTGTTTTATGATAATATGCTTCAAACCAAAATCATTTTAATTTATTCTCTGTTATATCTTAGTGTGCTTTGTTGCAATTGTTATCTCTGTTGTAATAACTTTGGTAAGCACCGCTAATCTAGTCGATTTTTTTTCTTAGTTTGATACTCTGATCATGTTAACAAATGATGGCTTGTACTTCTTATCTAATAAATGAGCTAAGTCATGAATAAAGCTGCAACACATGGTCATATTTGATAAAGTTTGCTCAAGAAAAAGGACTAGAAAAAAAGTATTAAGTTTTGTTGTTTAATAGTCATTAATTCTTTTGTATAATTTGACTGATAACTCAAATGTGAAATTCCATATCTGCTCATTTCATGATTTTGACCTATTTAATGTTGTTTCACTCATCCATGGTCTATTTTCTGAGAGTATCTTAAAAAGAATGTGGTTTAATGTGAAGTTTATATTGTAGGTGGGTTTTTCACTAGCCTTTGTCATTCATGAATCTACAAATCCACATATAGGTAAGTGGTACATTTCCAATGCTTATATGTAAACGTGGCGTGTTATGTCCCACATTTAAGTCTTAGCTCTATTAAAATTAACCTTCTGTGATTGATTTACATATCTTGTCAAAAAGACGCATAGTGAATTTTCAGCATAGATACTATTAAGGGTGTAATTGGGCTGGGTCCGGTCGATTTTCCTTCAAACCCGACTTGACCCAAAATATGTGGGCCTCTTTCTGTTATGACCTGAACCAACCCGAATTCAAGTCAGGTCAACATGGATTGGGTTGGGTTGGGTTTTTTCCTCTCTCTCTCTTTCTTCTTCTTCTTCTTCTCTTTTCTTTCTTTCTTTCTTTCTTTCAAATGGTGATTGCAAAATAACCAATTTTAATAAAGTTGACTCTCATACACATTCATCACACTCACCATAATAGTGCAATTGGTGGAGTATGTTATAATTTACAAGCTTAGATGGATCAAATTTGAGAGTAGAACAAAAGAACCATGTGGATCAAATTTGAGAGTAGAAAAAAAGAACAAAAGAACCATGTGGGTATCCAACTTTCCAACATTCCACCTTCTCCTATGTTGCATAGAGAATGCATTTACTAATTTAGTGAACTATCTAGTAAAAAAATAATTTATAAGTTAAGCAAATAACTTACTGTGATGGAACTAGAGAAGTATAAAGTTTATACATCATTGTGCTTCAAGATTCTAAACAAACAAGATTCAAAGATGTTAACAATTTAAAACAAAAAAAATGTAAATAAATTTAAGAATAGGGATTTATACCGTAGAGTCGTGATTTAGATTCTCAAATGCAGCTTCCATCTCCTTTCCTATGTTTATGAATTCTAGATCAAAATGACAAATTGTTAGCTTAATGAGACAATTTTAAATCTTAAATGTTTACTTCAAAAGAATATTACCTTCATCAATTTCGTCAGTCCCTTCAATTTCTTTAGTCATGTCATCCAAAGGTTTAGATTGAATCCAATCCTAAGCACAAATGAGTGCTTTTGCAGTTTGAAGAGTTAATAAACTTTGAAAAGAACACCCGTCCTCCAGTGCTAAAGTTTGACTCAGAAGGCACAATTGATATAGAATACTTGGCTAATGATCTTAAATCAAGAGGAATTCACCTTCCACCAATTTAGCAAGTCTAAATATTCATCTTCTATACGAGCCTCATCTAGATAACGAGTCACCTCTATTTTAGCATCATCGAGACATGTTTTGTTGCTTTGTTTAAATCTATCATGAATAGTAGCACGTGTCTTATAAGATCCACTAGATGAGATAGAAGGCATGTCACTTTGACATTGAAAGCTAAATCCTTCGATAGGAGTATATGATTGTGTTTGTGAATATTTTTATTTTGACATTGACATTCTCATATAATAATCATCACACGATCGACGAAATGCTTCTTCAACTTTATTCATCTATTTTTTTTGCACTATCTTCCTCCAAAAATTCATTAAAACAATAATTCACATAAGCCAGCTTGTACCTAGGGTC
>JBBPDI010000032.1:5111139-5123160 GCA_037974545.1 Cucumis variabilis | reverse complement strand
ACGCTATGGAAAGTTGTGGACTTTCAATAACATCGGCTACGACCGCGTTTCGAAAACGCTATAAAAAATCAACAATAACATTTTTTTGATGCTATCATAACTAATATTTCTTGTAGTGAATTCTTGTAATGGTTGTTTATCCCAATAAACAATTCTTGCAGTGGATCGCTGCTTATTTTCAAAACTGAAAATAGGCTTCGATATAATCTACTTCTTTGGTTCAATAATGCAAAAGATAAAGAATAGAACTGTGAAAAAAAGTAAGTGCTTGGTTGATTCTAAATTTTAACATAGGATTGAACTTGTTTACGAATGAATTTTTTTTAAAAAAAGTTTAATTCTTAGAAACTTGTAAGCTGTGATTTGTTAAGATGAAGAAGGTCTTTCATCAAACTGTTAAAGACCTTCTTCGCTTGTGATGCTTTGATCACATCATTTTAATTTCTTGATTTTAAGTCAAGACACACAATTACTTTCGTCAAACAATCATTACTGAAGGTTTTAAGATATTTTTGTTTGCACTTAATTAGAAATAATAGTTTCGACTCAAGTGGGATGGAAACAAGGTAAGTCTTCTACATATATATGGCTTAAGTTCTCTGTGTGTGTATATATATATTTGCTTTCGAATTCCATGTAATCATGTATTCTATAACTCCTTGGTATGTTCTACTGCTGGAACCAATTTGGTCCTTGTTCTATGATAAGATTTTGAGTCTACATGCATTCCTCAACCTGTAACATATTTTTTTTAGTTATTTTAACTTCCATACTTGTGTATTTGATTACTGAGGTTTGTTAGTGGCACCAACAAACTTGAGCTATATGATGCCTCCTAAATTTTTAAGGAAGTTTAGCTTTGATTTGAGCTACATGGTACTTAATTCACTTCTTTTATTGATGATTTTTTAGTGGTGAAACTTTTGTCTCACGTCTAAAGTTAGATCTATTATAAAGGTTGTTTTTTTTTTTTTAATATTTCATAAAACTTTTGAGTCATTGATTGGTACACATCCTCATGAAAGATTGTCTTTTATTATATTATATTCTTCAAAGGATTAGCGCTATGTGAATGTAAATCCTAAATTTGAGTACTCATAATTCTTTATTTTATTGTTATGACCATACGATAGCTAATACTTGTGACTTATTTAGATAGTGTTTTTTCTTCGAGCTCCTATGCTTGTTATTTTATGATATGGTGGATCACTCTTATTTGAAAGAAAGAAAGACAAAGAACTAAGTCTACTATTAAATATTACTTTCCAATTTTTGCTTTACCCGATGTAATATGTTTTTATGGAAAAATATTTTGTTTCAAAACTCAGTGGGTTGTTTTATGCAAATGTGTTTTATGATAATATGCTTCAAACCAAAATCATTTTAATTTATTCTCTATTATATCTTAGTGTGCTTTGGCTGCGATTGTCATCTTTGTTGTAATAACTTTGGTAAGCATGGCTAATCTAGTAGATTTTTTTTCTTAGCTTGATACTCTGATTATGTTAACAAATGATGGCTAAATGTACTTCTTATCTGATAAATGAGTTAAGTCATGAATAGAGCTGCAACACATGGTCATATTTGATAGAGTTTGCTCAAGAAAAAGGACTAGGAAAAAAGTACTAAGTTTTGTTGTTTAATAGTCATTAATTCTTTTGTATAATTTGACTGATAACTCATAAATGAAATTCCATATCTGCTCATTTCATGGTTTTGACCTATTTAATGTTGTTTGACTCGTCCATGGTCTATTTTCTAAGTATCTTAAAAAGAATGTGGTTTAATGTGAAGTTTATATTGTAGGTGGGTGTTTCACTGGCCTTTGTCATTCATGAATTTGCAAATCCACATATGGGTAAGTGGTACATTTCTAATCCTTATATGTGTACGTGGCGTGTTGTCCCACATTTAAGTCTTATCTTTATTAAAATTAACCTGATGTGATTGATTTACATATCTTGTAAAAAAGGTGCATAGTGAATTTTCATCATAGTTACTATAAATTATGTAGTAGTTATGCTTCTGTTCTCAAACCAATCACATATGGTTAAGTGGTACACTACTTCTCGGCATTCAGCCTATTTATATAATCACTTCTATTGTTGAAATAATTCTTGTTAAATCTTAACTGAAATAGAGCTGTAAATAGGTTGTAACTACTAATTGTAACCTTTCACTAATTGAATGTTTTGTTTCTTTAATAAATTCAAGTAACATAGAGATTCTATATTTTGTTTATATTTTAAAGACATAATTCTATTATCAAAGTTCTTAGACATAGATGTTAAAGTTCTTAGTTTTAACGTTATTCTCATTTTGTTTGTAAATTTCAAGAAGTTGAGGATAACAATTGGTGAGACTTTGAGTTTCGAGTTATCCAAGAGTGACATTGTGGTACTTGGAGGAGGGTGATGCCTCTATTTCTTATTATTACATGCTTTCAAGACTTGTAGAAATTTTTTATATGCAAACCACTTTTGCACAAATGTAACTTCTTGATGTAACTTCATAACTTATAACTTTGTAAATCCATTTACTTGATGTAATTTCATAATTATACCTTAGATTGACATTGCTCGAACTATTTATGAAATTATCGAAGTTTCTTGTCATATATTTCTAGTGATAAAGTTGGTGTTATTATATTTTATATTTTATACTAGGTTTATATAGTAAATTAATGGATTTTTTTATTCAATACAATACTTTTACTGGCGCTTCAATAATGTCGCAAAAGCATTGGCTTTAGTGTCGCTAAAACACCATCTTTAGTGGCGAGTATAATATGTCACTATAAAAGATAAATAGTGACATACCATCTGTTACTAAAAGCAAGCTTTTAGTAACGCAGACACATCACTAAAAGTAAATCTTTTGGAGCACGTAATTGTTGCATCGCCAAAACTTTTAGCTACGCGGATACAACGACACTCCTAGCAACAAATGGCTCTGTGTTGCTAAAAGTATTAGCGACGTGTTTTTTATTTTTAGTGACGTTTTTGCTGCATCACTAAAAATGAAATTTCTTGTAGTGCATGGTTGTCTTGATTTATTATGTGCATATAATTAGCTGGCTCATTGATAAGAATATGATTAATGGTTTGCTTTGAATCAAAGCATACAATGCAATCACATAAAACATACTTTGAAACAATACATGAACTGTAACTCTAAAACATAATATTAAACTAAGAGTTTCTTCATAAATCATGCTTTTATAAACGTAAACGTGAATTACATGATACATGAAACATGAGATTAAGAAAGGAAAGCTTTAGAAATCTAGAATCTCTTTTAGAAAATCATTAAGGTATTAGGTTCCCCTTTTTCTTAGAATGTCTTGCTTCCTCTTCTTCTTGCCTAAAATCTTCTCGGTAATACAACACTTAATTCGTTTTCTTAGTAATATATTAGAATAACACACTTTCTTCTAACCTCTTCACTTACTTACTAATCCTAAGTTGGATTAGTCATCCTTAAACTCTTATAATCTTGTCAGCTTCTGCTACCCTAAATTCTAAGTCTTTGCATTTCTAAACAACTAGATTCTAACTCCATCGAAATTAAATTATAATGCTCTCAGCTGACACAACCCCTAGATTACCTTGAGATCCTTCTAACCTCCTTTATCGATCTCAATTAGACTCGTGTCTGAGATTGTTCAAGATATCTTTAGACTCGCTTCTCTACGTCCAATGTTGGTCGAACTCGACCCCGATATTGCTCAAGTTTTCAATTTCTTAAGCATTTTGTCCTTCATCTCGGTCGAAGAAGCACCAAGATTGCCCTTAGATGAACCTTTTATTTTCAATCTTGTCCGAGATTCCACATGACTACCCAAGATTCAACTCCAAGACCCTTCTATTTTTTATCTCGATCTTCCACAGCCCCAAGATCAACCTTCCATCTTCAAAACACTTCTTCAAAATTCCCCCAAAACTCTTAACTTAAAAATTCTTACTATTAGGTACTAGTCTCTCATAATTGTCTTTATGTATAAATAAGAATTTTTTACAATTTCTTGAAAAGAGGAAAACTAAATTTTCATTAAAAGTTCCATGAAAACATGTTGCACAGCTAGTTCTATAATTTTAAAGATAATAAAAATCAATAGATAAAAATGTTTAAGCTTAAAACACTGAAAATGAACAATAAAAACGAAAGCAAAATTATGTCCCCATATGGTATGTCACGAATCTTTCACTAGCTTTCCTCTACCCTTACCTTTGCCTGAAGTATTAAACATAAAAAAGGATGAGTATAAACATATACTCAGTAAGGGACCCACTACTAGTCCCACTAGGTGTCTGTTAACTTTCCATTAGGATTTCGTAGAGACACATTTGAGCTCTCGATGAACCCAAAGAAAACACCTAAGAGAATCAGGTCGTAAGTGACCCTGTCCAATCACTCATAAAAGTTAATTAATCGCATAAGCATAAATAGGTTATGATCCTGAGGGACACCTATATGAGTACGACCCTAATAGACAAAGTTAACAGAACACCACAATTCATAACATGTAGCATATCATAAAAATTATAACATCATAACATGGCATGAATATCAATCATAATGTCCTTATCATGTGATTAATATTCATGCATCATAAACACATTAGTCATCCATATCAGTCATTAACATCAACACATTGTGCATCTTAGCTATGCCAATGCATAATAAAAAAAATGCATGCAAGCTCTTAAATTCATGTTTGAAGGTCTAGTAGTAGAATCTCTTATCTGAGAGATTAGCCAAACAAAATTCTCCCTAGTTGACAGTAAAAATTCTCCAATTAAATCAATCTTAATCATAAAAGGAAATTTCAGTATCTTAATTAATAAAATTAATAATTGGCTATCATCGAAAAGTTCTTCCAAATTAACTTAGTCAAAACTGAGGTTGAAACTAATTCAATCTTGATGGAAAAAATTTGTCATTCAAATCTTTAAGATTTATCAAAAGAACTTTCCAAAGACATGTCACAGAGGATTTTTCATCTTGATGGAAGAAGATGAAAAACATTTTTATTTTCCCTCTTTTCAATTTGAGCATTCCAATGCTATTCACAGACACAGATAATAATATTTATTATTATTATTCCCTTTTTCTTTTAGGATATGTATATAATACCAATATATATGTGTGTGTGTGTAACTAACGACCCAACTTTTTGAACTAAACTGAGGTCATTACTTTAATACAAAGACACTTCTTTTAAATATAAAAGTTTATAAAATCATTTAAAAATCACTAAACATAAAAAAAATCTTTATTTTGGCCCTAGTTCAAACAAAATTTAAGATTCAAAAGTATCGTTTATAAAATCAAGAAATAAACAGTAGTTCTTAACGTGAAACTCATTTCAGTCACAAATACTATAGTAAAAAAAAACTGTAAGAAGAAGCAATTTTGAAGAAAATCCCCTTATGGCGATCACGTCTCCTTCTTGTCCCTCGTTGGTCTGCCTCTTATATTACCTTTACTAAAAAAGTTAAACATAAAAGGGTGAGTATAAACATACTGAGTAAGAGATCCACTACTGGTCCCGTTAGAGGTAAAAATTATTAACTTCATATTGGGTGAAACAGTCTCATGATCCCATAGAATGCATAAATTCAGTCTAGTGCTCGCGAAGGATGCACTTATCAGCTGGTGATGTACAAGGCATACTACCCTATAGATAAAACTAATAATTCCCCTCAATTAAATATAGCATTTTAAGCAGGCAATTAAATTTATAATTCAAGCTACCATTATATCATTCTTTCAATTCCTCACATATACAATCAATTTACGCTAACTAGTACATAATCAAATATAATTAAAGCAACGGCTCCTCAAACACTTATACTTATACATAAGCGTTACCCATCTGAGTTTAGTCAATTCAACAGAGTACACTACCTATGCAGTAACATAATAGTAAAAAATTCAATTCAGTGATCATAACTAAGTTAAGTAAAATTTATACAATCATCAAATATAAATTTGCATATCAGTCAGTCCATGTTAGTTCAATAGAATCCATACAGTTAATACATTTTAATTTCATTATTGAGTCAATTTCATTATTGAGTTTGAACACTTACACTTACTGAGTCCAGTAGTAGAAACACTTACCTTACGGTTATCTACGCTTCTTAATCAAATTAAAGTCCAACAAAGCAACCAAAATATAAGTTACAAAACTTTACAATAATTCCGCCAAAACAAGCATACCTCAACTACCATACCATATATGAGATGAGATACTCATGCTTGTACTTAAAAGTTAAGGTTAGAAAAACAATGATCACATTATTATTATTCTTCTTAGGAACAAACTTAATATTTATTCTTTAAAACTGTATGAAAATTACTTCAATGAAGCATATTAATTTTGAATTTTAATTTACAAGTATTAAGTATTCCTTAGAACATTTTCTTTCATAGCATTTAATTTAGAAAGAAAAAACATACACTTTTGTAACATGAATTTAGTCAATAGTTTTTAAGTTCTAATTGAGTTTTAAAAAGATTAGAAAGAATAGTTTATTTAGTCCATATCGTAAATTTTTTTCTTTAGTATAGTTAAAGAAAGCTATTGTGACATCTTTTTATCCAAAGGGGGAAGAAAAAGCTATGCATTTACTTAAATGCATCATAAGTTCATCAACACACCCTAGAACGTACTTAAACGTTTAGCAACTCAATGTTCCAAACGTACACTCATACATTGCAACAACCATGAAAGGTTAACTAAATGCTTAAGAGAATAAAAGAAGAGGATAAATTGCTCAAAGCGAACTTCATTGTAAACATGTACAACTCCTTGATTTGCACCTTAGAAACATGTACAACTTCTAAACAGACCTTAAAATCGCTTTCTGTTTTTAGGCTAAAACATTCTTAGATATTTTAGAAGTTGGCTTTATGATAATAAGTTCAATATCACTATAGTTTCTAAATTGCAAAAGTAAAAAAATTAAGAGTGGATGACTGTCTGATAGTCCTCCGATTAATGTATCTAATTATTTATCATATTTGCAATATGTAAAAAAAGGTGTTATTAGCTGTTTTTTCTAAAATTTTTTGTCATCTGATTTAATTTTCCTTACATTTTGTAAAGCAGTGGTTCTTTAAGTTATCTAAACAAAATCTTAACACTTGATTTTGACATCAAAGGTTTTCCTACAAAATATTTTTCTTATTTTTCTTATTTAGAATTATGTGGTTGTTATATGTTATTTGATTGATATGAAAACTTTAGTATTTGAAAATTAGGAACTCAATTGATGAATTCATAATATTAAACTCCAAAATCCACAAATCAATTCGACACAATCCATGATTAGATTTGGAATACAATCAGATTGACGACCAAGAAATAATTAAAAAAAAATTAGTTCCTTACTCGAACCTCTAAACCTCCACATGCAAGGTGAACAAATTTATCTAAATGTTCTCATGCGACCCTGAATCAAGAATTGTAAGATATTGGTGATGAGGTCCTTTCATTTATCAGAGAATTTTAATCTTTAACTTGCAAAAACATCAAAACTAATGTGTTATATTTTGTTTATCGTACTTTAAACCCAACCTACAACACTAACAAGACATGAAAAGTTCATTCTAATCCAATGGAACTAAAACCTAAAATAAACATATATAGCAAAAATAAAATAAATTTATAAAGTTCAATTGGTTTTATCTTGCAACATTAATAAAGCTTCTAACCAATTGAGTTGCTTTTAAATCACCTTAGATGAGTTTCACCTCCTCTTGAACGAGAATTCAATATTAATTGGCTCTTAAACATGTGAATTCAATATTAATTCTAATTTTTTGGCTCTTAAACATGTGATTGATTCCAGAGGTAAAACAATGACGTCCTAGTTTTCATATTACTAGTTTTCATATTACTGATATTTTTCCTTTATTGAAGCTCAAACTTATTATTTTTTTTCAAATGGTTAGTTATTTCTTTTGTTGGATTTGAGTATTAAAAGTAAGCTCTATGAGCCTTGTTTAGAGTTGTCAAATGTAATCATTGAGCAAACTTATTTTGATTATTATGCAAGTTGTAGTTAATTATTCAGCAAGAGATTGTGTATACTATGACCATTGTGTTCTTGCACGATTGCTTACTGTATGGAAGTTTCTTCACTAGTTGATTACAACCCATCAAAGATAATCACGATTTAGAAATAGCTTAAACTATTAGTGTTGAGAAGGGATTCTTTGTATAACACTTGCACAGCATTGAGACTTGGTACTAAAGGGTGGAGCGGTAAAATAAAGGAATGGGAGCCGTTGGGAAGTTGGAAATACATTTTGTTAAAGAAGAATATTACGGTTGACGTTGAAAGTTGGTAACAAGATAGCAAGGCAAGGTCGCGAGAAGACTGAAAACAACGGAGGAAGTTAAGAAAAATAATTACGTTTTGGACATGCGGCTAGCTTTGAGGTAAGTGCTGAAACTTGGGGGCGTTCAAATTTGTTGGCAGGAAGTTTGATGGCATAGTGGTAGGTAGTGAGTGAGAAAAACGTGGCGTGAAGATAAGTAGATTTACTCTGAGGTGGCAGATTAGAGATTAGAAGTTAATTAAGTTTAGATGATGACATGTGTATTAAGGATTAGTAAGACAACTTTATTTTAAGGCTTATCAGACTTTTTTGGAGTTAAAAAATTATTGTATTGTCTTATAAAGTGAATTCTCATTATTATTGGACTAAGAATTAGTTTCCAAATGAAGAGAAGATTAAGTTGAAATGGTATCCATCTCATATTTCCATTTTCAAATGTTAATGCAAATTCAATCCACATCTTCCATAAAAGGAGAGAGGTTGAGGAATTATGGGCTTATTATTAATTAGGAGATCACACAACTGCAATATCTTCTTGTTGTTATTGCTTACGTTGGTTGCTATATATTATTTTCTAGGAGCCAACAAGAACTATTGTCTGCCCTATCGCGTGAAGAGCCTGGAGTAATCCATTTCCATGCAGAGTTGGAAAAGCCTGTAACGTGTATGTGTAATATTCATAACCAATTTGTAAAAGAATCATAGTGCTGCTCACACGTTGTTTTTTGTAAAACATGGGTCACAGTGTAAATTGCACTAAGTATGGAAATCATTAGTATTTTAGCATCTTTCACCTTTTAAATAAGGAAAATTATAGAAAACAGCACCATTAAAAAAAATAATTGAAAAATCTATAGCTAATATTAGTAAATATTGACTAGTCAACTTGTAAATTTTTTTAGAATTCTAAATTTAAGTTTCGGTGCATGCGTTCTATGTATCACTGTTTGCAACTATCGACAATAACTACTAATAGTACATTTAAAATGAAAACTAGAGAATTTGAAAATTATGTACCCAATTATTGGTGAACCCCTAATATCACTCTAAAACCCCTAAATCAATTTGACACAATCCAAGGAAAAAGATTAAATTCAGATTACCTTTTAATTGAAAACCAAGAGATAAAAGACAACTAGTTTCTCACTTTAAGTTTGAACACTTTACAAGCAAAATGATTAATAACTTACCCGAATGTTCTTGACATGCAACGCCTTGAATAAAAAATTGTCAGATATTGGTGAAGAGACTTTGTCATCTACCAAAAAAAATTTTATTGATTGAAAACCCTAAAATCATCAAATATGTTGTATTTTGTTCCCTACTTTAAACCCAAACCTACTGCATTACAAAAAAAAAAAAAAAAAGAACATTCTACATCTAATTCAAAGGAACTAAAACGCAAATAAACATATATTTGTAACTGTCGTAATATACGAAAACTGTCACGATTGACATATCCTTGATAGAAAAAAAAATATCATAATATATGAATTTGTGATATTTTATAACTGTTGTCAATATCAAAACAATGGCATTTGATTTTATATAAATTGTCATGATTGACATATTCTTGACAGGAAAAAAATGTAATGATATACACATTCATGACATTTTATAACTGTCGTCAATGTGAAAAGGATGACATTTATTCTCTGTCATGAAAACACTTATTGTGACAGTTTTTTAAAATTGTCATCGATGATCTTTCTACAACAGGTGATTATATGATTATAAATAATTGTCACGAAATTTATTTACGAAAAAAAATAATTGTCATCGTAAACTATTTTTCTTGTAGTAATGGGTCCAATAATGAAATAACTCAAAGAAAAAAAATATGTTTTTGCAAAAATAAAATAAATTTCAAAGTTTGTTTGGTTTCAACTTGTATCATCAACTGAAACTGAAACCAATTATAAAGCTTCTAAACAATTGTTGCTTCTTGAATCTTGTTAATTGAGTTCACCTCCATTTAAACATGAGCTAGAATTCAATATTAACCGTAGCTTATTTGACTACTTGCTCTCAAACATTGTGATTAATTCCAAAAAGGCCTCTTGGTTCATTCTATAGTTGGTATAATGATATTAATTAATTGCAGTTTCTCAAATTGAAATTCATCCATAGCACATTTATCAAACTAAAAGCTATTATTGATTGGATAGCACTTAATAGTAGTTATCAGTATTTGTATTTGGTGTAGGTTTCTTAAGTCTTTTACTAATATTTTTTTTTTTGCTATATTTGCACTGATTTTATTTCTTTTTGTTATATATTCTCTAAATTTTTACTTAAATGACTTAATCACCCTTTAGATAATATGTTAGCATGAGAATTTAAAAAGATAATCCAAAATTTAAGTTTTTATATTAAATTAAATAGTAATAAATAAAAAATTTAATTAAAAAATATATAATTAATATTAAATTTCTTTGAAAGCCTCATGAATATAAGTTTTTCTTTTTAAATTTAGAACGGCTTAAAAGATAGAACGTAGTCAACGCAACATCAGTAAAAGGAAAACAAATTTAACGTTTTTACAGAAATGTCAGGAAGGTTGTATCAATTAAATAAATATTTATCCTTCCTCAACGTTTCTCTCCTATACGTCGAAAAAAGTGAAACGATTAAATAATTGTTTTCACTTTTCCCGACATATAAATCTGTAAAGTCGGGAAAAGCCTATTAATGAATGTAAAAAATAAAAATGGCGGAGTTAGCCTAACATGTATATATAGACGTCGGAAATTTTCTCCTAAGTCGACACCAACAAACGTTGCATCAAAATTGGTAGGTGGTTGCCGACGCGATATTTTCTGACGCCATTGCCCACATCGAGATTCCTCCGATTGTTTGTAGTGGTTGGAAGGACAAATTGTTTAAAAATGATTTTACTCAGAGTCACTAAGGATGATTGTATATTTGAGTTTTCAATAATAAATTATGTCAATTGAAAGGCAACATAAGTATATAACTTTCTATTTTAATCTTTTTTCTTTTATTCCAACGCACACCCCTGAATAACATATAAACAAAATTGAAACAATACAAATATATAATTGAATAATAGAATTTGAAATAATTTTATTGATTTTTTTTTCTAAATAACTAAAGCTGAATATATTGATAAATTTGAATGAAATCTTACATTTGAAGGGTCAAAATTAGGGGAAAGCACATTAATGTAAACTTAGTTTAATAGGTTGTGATTGCGATCAAATTCTCTATTGAGAAGCAATGGGCATGGAATAAAGAATTAGATCTGTTAAATTTTTTCTATTATAAAAATGTAACACATTTAAGATCTAAATAGGAGATTAGAGTTTATTTACAATAACCAAAACATAGTTCAACTAGTTTAAAATAGTTCAAATTATCTATGATTTTTTTCAACAATCAAACCATATATAGTTCAACAAGTTAAAATAGTTGGAATGATCAAATTTTCTCTCCGCTCACTCTACATATTGTTGAACTAAGAAGAGAGAAAAAATCAATCAATCACATTATTTTTTCCACAACAGTTCTCCCAGCTAATTTGTTCTTCACTTTGATGACTTGTTGCGAAGAATGTTGCCGATCGAGCATCTCTAATTTGCTTCTGATCTTTATTAAGAGTCTCCCACTCTCTCAGTTTCATTATTACCGACGTGATGACCAAGTTTT
>JBBPDI010000032.1:5083222-5103360 GCA_037974545.1 Cucumis variabilis | reverse complement strand
TAGCATCTATAATCATAATAATAGATGAATCAAAAACTTTCAATTGAATATATTCTTTCAATTGGTATTTTTACTTACCATCCGTGTATCTTTCAAAAATAGAAAACTTAAATTTGAGGCGAATTCTAATTCAAAATTGTTCTAATTGTATAATCATCAACTACTGACATCGGTAAACGACCCAAAGAAATTTGATTATAATTCAATTCGTGACAATCATAAGTATTTCAGTATCTTTTTCGGTAAGGAAGAAGAAAGCTTGATTATCGGCGTAGACAAGAGAGAATGACTCAACCTCTTCTTCACTAGGACTCTTGATAGTCGCATCCTGTGGACTCCTGACTCCTTCGGTTAATTACGGATGGTCTTACCAACATCAAGATATTTGAGAAAGATTTGTCAAAACCGAAGCCTCTAAACAAGGCAGGACCTGGGTAAGAGCGCGACTACTAGGGCACTCAAAATAAGGGGCCCCACTATATTGAATAAAGGGTCGTTCAAAGGAAAAAAGTAAGAATAATAAAATGAGATTGATCCAGATTTATCAAAGCTATAGAAGAATTTCAATTTCAATATTGGATTCAACTCTCCTTTTGAGTCCGTAGAAGGCATAGTAATCTTTGTAAGAGTTTTACCGCTCCTACTACGTCTAATTCTGTGCCTACTACACGTCCTACTACGCTTAATATAATGCTACTTACCTACGAATAGCATAAATAAATAGCGTGCTTAGAATTTATTTAGAATTTTGATTCTAATTTTGCCAATGTACTGATATTTTAAGATTTCAAAATTAAATTGAGTAATGGTTCTTTAATTCTTTCGCTGCCATAGGGCTTTTATCCCTTCATGAAGAGCATAGAAGGATGTTCAAGCTGTAGGCCCAACAAATGGAAGAAAGGAAGAAGATGATTGAAGAAATGACTTAAGCATAGAGAGGACCATGAGTCGTGCACTTGCAATACGTATTTTTGAACTTTATCGTTGTTTACTTTACATTATTAGGGATATATATAATTTTGTATCATTGTAGGTGTGGACCTGTAGTATTATGGCGTCTGTAGCCATATTAAGTGAATTTTTTATACGTATTTTTTTTCAAACCTTTGAAATTGTTAAACAATGTAACGTTTAATTATAATATATTTAATTTTGATTTGGTATTTTATATAATTATTTAGTAATTTAGTTGTTCAGTTTTTATAAATTTTATTGAATATAAATTAAATTCGAACTGAATAGAATAGTGCACTATTGAAAAAAGAAATTAAAAAATATACCTAAAATAACTTCCGACGTTGCTAGCACGTCGAGCAAAATAGCAGCGTTCCCCAACACATTCTTAAGCACGTTGGAGAGATGTTTCACGACATAACGTCGAGAGAACTCTTCTTCTGACATATGGAGATAAGTCCCAGAGTCCTACACCTGACGTCACTGATGACAGGAATTCACGATGTTGTGATCTTTTCCCATTGGGAATGGGTCTGTCGATGTGGGTTTCCCAACAATCGTCTCGACGAAGAGAACTTTCGTCGATGCCATTCTTTATTGTTGTCGATTCCCTCGTGTGTCGAGCTCTGACTTGTTGTAGTGTTCGTTGGAGTTTCCAGTGATAAGTAAACATCCCTCACTACGACATAAGAAAAGAAAGAGTGTTCTAAATTGAACGAAGAGAAGTATCTTTTTCGAACTTTCTTACTAAGCAAGACTATTAATACGTCATAAATTAGATGTAATGCATATTAAGAAGATTGTTTGTGATAATTTGATGGGTACATTGTTGAATATTAGAGGAAAAATGAAAGATATCACGTATGCTCATTTGGACCTACAAGATTTAAAAATAAGAAATGATTTACACCTAATAAAAGCTGGTAACAGATTGGTAAAGCCTCATGCAAGTTACATTTTAACTAGCAACGAATGAGTTGCGTTTTGAAAGTATCTAAAATCAGTTAAACTTTCTGATGGATTTGTTTCTAATATTTCACGATGTGCGAATAACAAAAACGGAAAATATCAGGTCTTTAGACACAAGACTGTCAAGTTTTGCTACATCAAGTCATTGACTTCTCCCTATTGAGATTCAAGATATCTACTGAAAAATGTGTACACTGCAGTTACTGAATTATGTGGGTTTTTTTTATGACTTGTGCATAAGAACAATAAGAACAAGTGATTTGGACCAATTACAAGCAGATATCAATTATACTGTGTAAATTGGAAAGAATATTCCCACCTGCATTCTTCAACATAATGATACATCTTGTAGTTCACCTACCATATGAAACAAATGTCACTGGTCTGGTTAGTTATAGTTGGATTTATCTTATTGAGAGAATTCTATAAACGTTGAAACAATTTGTCCAAAACAAAGCACGTCCTAAGGGTCTATTGCATAAGTATATGTGATGAATGCACTCTAGGGAGGTCGAAGAAGCTAAATGCTTGATTGATCAACAAAGAAGTGAGCTTGAAGAAGCTAAACGCTTGATTGAAGAACAAAGAATAATGTCGGAGATACATACCAAAAAAATGCAAGAAAATGTCTCACAGATGGAAGAAATGAAGAAGATTATTGGGGAAATGAGTTGGGCACAGAGAGGAACGTGAGCACTTATGGTACATATTTTTCACATTTTAAGTTGTTTAATTTGCCTTTGGTGATATATATATCTAAATTTAATTTATGTCATTGTAGGTGTGGACTTGTGGGAATATAGTGTCCGTGTCCATTAGGAGATCAATGTATTTTTTTTATTTTTTATGTAATTTCTTTGCAACATTAGAAATTGTTCGACAATTAAACATTTAATTTCTAATATAAATTTTGCTTTCATATTTTATATAATTATTTATTAAATTTTTGTGGCTTATTTTTTACAATTTTATTCACTTTAAATCGAATTGGAACCGAAAAGAGAATTGCACGATTAAAAAAATCAATAAATTGATAAAAAGATATCTTAAAAATATCTCCAGGCGCAGACAAAGAGTCAAGACTAATGTCTGTCCTCGATGTACTGAACAACGTGTTAGGGAAAGGTTCTCCCAACGTGGCGTCGTGAGAATCCCTCTCCCAATGTTTAAACGGGACATCGAGAGTGCCCTTCTCCCAATGTATGGATGGAACATTGGTAGTGCCTTTTTTCCAACGTCAGTTGTCTATTGACAATAGAAGCGTTAGGAGAAAGGAAGTCTCGACGTTGTCCCACTTCCCCATCGGGAATGAGTCCACCGACGTATTACTACAGACTTCCGTCCCAATGGTGCTATGTAAGTTTAGAGACCTTTTTCTGATTCCTTTGGTAATCTATATGTCGACGTATACCGACGTCAGAACCCTAGTTTTTTATAGTGATTTTTTACTATAAAATTGATTTTGAAAAATATAATATCTGTCATAAAATTTAACACACATTTTTTAGTATCACTACTACAAATTGGATTTGAGGTTAGAGTGTACCTGGAGAATGCAGGAAACAGAAGCACAAAGACAAGAAATTGTAACCAAAATGACCCCCTTGAAAGAATCTTTATTATTAACATTGGTGGATGAAGTTGAAGGGTAATTATGGGAATTACTATGTCCATTTGTCCAAGGAAATCTCAACTTTGGTCCTTCTACAAAGGTCATTATCATTGCTCCTCCTACTGCCACTATTGTTCCTAATATCTTTGCTTGACTTGAAATCCTCCTTACATCGACCTTCTCCATCCTATATATATATATATATAAATATAAATTATAAACATGAAAAACAATCAATTTAAATCTTATATTCAATCACATCATAATATCTTGTTGGTAACTATTTGGGTTTTTAATATTTTAGTTAAATCATACAGAATATAATTGGACTTTGGACATTGTGTATAAATTATCTAAATTTTCAAAAATTTCAAAAATATACTTAAATTTTCTCTCTTTCCTACCTCAACCTCTCATTAATCACTTCTTTATTTTTTCTATTTTTTTCTTCATTTCTATCTCCTTGTTAAATATTCTAACCTTTTGTTTATCTCATTTTTTTTAGGAAGTTGTATATAGATCATAACAAAAAGGAAAACAAGGTACATGTGATGATAGCTAATAAATATATTACATATTCTTTTTCTTTATTTGATTGTTTATAGTTTAGGTAAGTTTTAAGAGAATATTTATACTTTTGGAGAGTTACCTAGGATTTTATGTTTTTAACTTGGAAGTTTTATAGTTTATATTTTGTTGTAACAAAATTTTGGCTTTGTTTTGTAATTATGCACATGAAATGTGACCTCTAGATTTGTTAGCTTAATTTTAAAAAATATATAAAAATACAAATGTGACCTCAAAAAAATAGTTTTTGAAAAATAGTTTCATTTTTTTGAAATTTGACTAAAAATTTAACCATTTTATTTAAGAAATATGCAAATGGATCGAATTTGATAAAACTAAACCAAAGTGACTTTAACTCCAACGATAATTGATATAAACACCATTTTCTAGATATAAGAAGTTTAAGATCTCTTACCTCCTATTTTCATACTAAAAAAACTAATAAAATTAGAGTTTATTGTAACTAAGTTATATATAGAATTTAGATATTTTTTAAAGTCTGGAGAGAGAGATTAATACAAACCTAAACATCCAAGCAAAGAAGAAGGAAAGGGCAGGAACAGCATTGGACATAGCAATGGAAAAGGTTGGAGTTACATATTTCAAGCCAGTGAAATATGTGTTGGTGATAACCACAGACCTGCGTTCCCCCATCCCATCACAACAAAAACAACTTCACAATTCAAAAATATAAAAAAACAAAAACATGTTACATCATAAGGTTACATCATAAGGTTTTACTTGTTTTTAAACTTTGACGTCGAATATATCTATTTAATGTTCATATTATAATACCTAATCTCAATAAAAAAAAAAGAAAGAAAGAAAAAAAAATTGTGTGTGCAGGTGTGAAAATAATATAATGTACTTCATTAGGAAATAAAGAAATAGTAGTCGAAGAGAGCTACGACTAGGAATCTCCCTAAGAAGAATGAGAGAAAGGCAACTAGGAAATTCAACCTAATACAAATATCTTGTGTGAAACATTAGACACATACCCCAATTTGTTCGTTTAATCGCTATTTAAACCATATGTTATTGTAACACATTTATGCTATTAAAAGCTTATATCTCACTAATAATTCATTTTGATCTTTCACACTGGTAAATATCATTCTCAATCATTTGGTTTGATTCTACTTTTCATTTTTCTTTTTTATTTATTTGTCTTTTCTATTGCTATGCTAAAATAAATAAAAATAAAAAACTTCAAACCTGAACTCCACGACCAACTTGACGGTAATACGTAAAAGTCAAACCATATCAAAATGAATTCAACTCAGTATTAATTAATATAAATTTTATTTTAGAGGTAGTTAGTGGTTTGAATCACTCAACCTCTAATTTATGGAATAAAAAAAATACCGTAAGCATATCATAAGAGAATGTAACACTCACAATGATCTTTTGAAATAGCTTGTGAAATGTTTAAGAGTGATTTTCAATCTGAAAAATACTATTTTAAGTATATAGTTAGAAGGCCTTTGGACATGGATTTTAAACTTATCTGTACCAAGTTATAAACACATTCTTTAACCGTATAAACTAAATAAATACGTTCTGACTTTTCAAGTGCTTAAGGCAAAAAAAAAAAAAAAAAAAAAAAAAAAAAAAAAAAAAAGCTTACTCCATAGAGCCGAGCAATAAAATCTTTGCAAAGGTGCACAAAGACATGTGTGGCCTTGGTCGTTTCCTGTCAATTATAATAGTTAGTGTTTTTCATAAAATTAAGTCTTTAAAAAAGAGTGAAAAAAAAAATAAGATTACAATATTATACTTTTGTTTTCTCATACTTTCAAGTTTATTCAATTGGGTTTTGAACTTTCAATTGTCCAATTTTAGCTTCCATACTTTTAATAAATTTTAAATTTCATCCATCAAAATTAATTTTATATTAAAGTTAAATAATAATAATATTAATATGTGAATATAATATATTTCCAAAATTTATGATAAATGTTATAGAATGACAAAAAAAAAAAAGTAAAACAATAGAGATTCAATACAGAGATTTACAGAGTCACTAATCGTGTATTAATTACGTTTATAAAGAGAGTAGAAACAATTTAAAATACAGATCCACCAACAACATACCTGAGCTATAGAACTTTATATAGCGCACACATTCCTAAATCCCAAGACTAAAATTATAAATAACATAAATATGTGAAAAAAAAATTCAAGTAAAGCCCTCAATCTAATTGTTCCAAGCATTTTAGAGCACTATTCAAAAGACATTTCAACCACAACACTAATAAAGACATCAAAAAATCTAGCATTGTGAACTTAAATATAAGATAACATATGAAAAATATGACTAAAATTGAAGAAAATTCAAAGTGCATGTATGAACTAAAATAGTATGGTCAAAGAAGAAAAATGAAGAGAAAAAAGAGTTAAAAATTACCTATGAGAGAGGAAGCAAAATGGAGCAACAACAATGGAAGCAACAAAATAACGATAGAGTGAATAAACTTGTGGACTCATTCCATGGTCCAATGCAATCTTTGCTATTACAACCAAACCAGAGGCAAAAATTCTTACAACAATAACTCCTAAATAAGCCTTTCCCTCTTTCTTCAAAACCTCACTTAATTTCTTCATATACAAAGACACAAAAATATATCTAATCACAAATGAGAAAAAAGAATCAAAGTTTCTTAAACCCCACCCAATTTCTTCTTCTTATATACGTAATTAATTTAATCACTATTAACATTTTGCTTTTTTAATTCATTTCATTTTTGGAAGACCTAATTGTGGAGATTAGTTTAATTAAGGGATGCTTAATCAAATCATTTCTTTTTCTTTGTCAGTTTGTTTAATTTTAGAATAATATACTTTCTTTTCTTGTGAAAGTAGTGATCTCATATGTTTCATATGTTACGTTTTATTTTATGTGAATTGTTTATGTATTGATTTAAAAATCTTTTTAATTAAAGTGACCTATATGAATATATTTTTTTTAAAAAAAAAATACTTAATGTGTCAGTAGGCGCATCCCTCATCATCCCCAGAAATATATTCAATAAAGTATAAGAAATACAAAGTTCAAATCAATACAAGCAAGCTAAAGATAAGCCACAAGTAGAGAGCTAACAAAAAGCATGAATATTTAAAGCAATAGATGTAGAAGAATAACTTTTGAAAAGCTTGTTTTTTTAAGACCATAACCAATGAGGTTGCATAACTGATAGAGGAATCATGGTTGTTGCTGAAGAGTTTTTGTTCCTTTCCAACAAGGTAACCCAAGTGGTGGCCACCAGAAGATTAAAGAGAAAATCACACCCTTTTGAGACTTATAGAGCATATGTGCTTGCATAGGCTCTCTTAGGTTGTTGGTATTGTTTGTCCAACCAGGGTATTCTTTAACTTTATTCCATAAAGATAGAACAAAGGACCAGTAGAGGAAAATGTGGCCTGTGGTCCTCTCACTGTTATTTTAACACATGATGCACCAATTCGGTCTGTATGAACATATTAATTGGATTACGTAGATGATGTAATTAATATTATGTGTGTCATGTATTTATTGATCGATCAATGTATTTTTTTTTCAAAAGTAATATTTATTGTTATATTTGGGGCTAGATCATTTAGTTAATTGAATACAAATATTAATCAAGGTTTGGAAAAATTATGAATCTATTGGATTATTAATTTTATTTTTTGTAATTTTTTTGTAGTTTGAAATAGTGTTTATAAGCTTAATTTTAAAAAATCAAAATAAAAATGTATTTTTTCAATATTCGAAAAATGAAAAAGAAAAAAGTTGACGAAGTCCAAACATTATAATTTAAGCCAGTGACAGATTCAGAAATTTTATATAGGAGCACCAGACACTATATAATAAACACACTAAAAATGTAAGAAAAAAATATTTTAACTTTTCACTGATGCTTCAATAACATTCATTACATTTGTAGCAATAAAGAAAGATAGACAGTTTTCACATAATTTTTTGTAATGTAAATATGTGAGTTTAAAATTTTTATCGAAAAAAGAAAAGAAAAAAGAAAGAATAATACATTTTTCATAGAATATTATTGAGAGTGTGGAAACTTGGAACACTCCATTTTATTTTAAATTTTGAATAAAAGCTATTTTGTAAAAATAATTGTATCAGAAAGTTTGAACTCACGACTAAAGAATTGTGCAGGGGACACAACCACTACAGCAGAAGTAGAATTTAGGCAAAATGAAACTAAATTTAATATATATTGTAATCTAACACTTCAAAATTAATATTAAAATACAAAAATTGATAATGTGAGGGAGGCACATGCCCGTAACCCTTTAATAAATCCGCTCCTAAACAGAGCCTATAACTTTTGTTACAAATTTTCTTAGTGATAAATACATTAAGCTTAGCTTGAATTGTCCTTCTGGTTGACTGTGAATAATCTTGATCTATACATACATTACAATTATATAAATGAATTATCTGACGAACTCCAAACATTATAAATGCACTTTTATAATCTTGAAAATATATTGTGCCGCTCTCCGTTCATGATCAATCTTGAGTTGGATTTCTTTTCTCTTACCAATATAATACTGGTTTCAGTTTAATGGACACTGATAACATATTATATATATATATATATATATATATATATATATATAAAAGATTCTATATCAAGATGAATCAATAACTAGATAAACAAGGTGCGATAATCTTTTTAAAATTGGTGAGGCTCGTTTTTAAAAAAATTCTTAAACAATGTTTGTGTAATGAAACAAAATCCATTAAACAACGGTTTTTCTGGAAGTAATTTAATTATACATTTGGAGTGTTGCATGTGGTTACACACTAAACATGGCCCAAATCAAGTCAGTATTTAATAGAGATGTTGAATACTCGGGTAGGCTAGGTAGGTGATAAATCCAAGGTGTATATATAAAACCCTATGATGTGTAAAAAAATGGTTGTTCACATGGGAATTTTTATTTTTTATTTTCTTCTCCTTTTCTCTTTGTTATTATTTTTTTGAAATACACAGCCAAAAATCTACGATACAACCCCTCAAATATATATTAAATAAAATAATTTTTTTCAATAATATAACAAATCGATAAAATATTTATATTGTATTAAACAATTTTAGAAAATAAAAAAGTCTATAGACCCACAATGTAAAATACTAAAATTATTCCAGTCAACATGCAATATCGACCATACGCGCGACATACACAATCATGTAGATTTTGATACACGATCTCGAGCATACCATGCCTCGACATGAAAGAATTCTACCATTAATTCATTTGACATCGAGCATATAATGCATAAAGATGGCTCAAGATGAAAAATAGAAATGTAGATCTACACGATCCTGTACTTCATTTAAATGATGACTTTCAAATTTAAATGATCATGTAGATCATGATACATAATCTCGGGCCGTAGTTGCACCGAGATGCTCCGAGATGAAAGAATTCTACCTTTAATTCATTCGATCTTGGGTATACAATGCCCAATGATGTCTCGGGATGAAAAAAAATATTCCTTTAGTTATTGGATCTCGAGTTAGTTGCACCGAGATGGTTTGTGATAAAAGAATTCTGCCTTTACTTTATTCGATCTTAGGCATACATTGCCCTGAGATGCCCTAGGATGAAAGATTTCTATATTTAGTATTTTCATCTCAGGCCTTAATTGCACCGAGATGGCCCAAGTTAATAAATCGCGAAGAAGATATAAATCACAAGAGCATATATAAAATTTATAAAAAAAATGATTGCGCGTCACGGACATTTCTTATTTTGTTATAGTGCCTATAAATATTTTGGATTGTGTTACATGTAAATTACTCTTAAATAAATAAGGAATTTTATTTGTATTTGGGATCATGAAATTTTACAATACAAGAAAATATGTATTTTTGACGCACAACACGAACTTATGGATAAGTAACGTCGAAAAAAAGCTTCTCTCCACGTCGTGAAGCTCCATGAAAAAAGGTTGGCAATCCTGACACGAAATAAGGCAACTTCGTCATAAGGTAATTTAACAAAAAACTTATAAACTTCTCCCAACGTTGTTATACATCGGGATAAGCTTATAATTTTTTAAATATATTTAACTTCTCCTGACGTCAACTTCTCTTGACGTCGTTATGCATGGCGTCAGGAGAAGTTTAGAATTTTTGAATTATATTTAACTTCTTCTGACGCCATGCATAATGACATTAAGAGAAGTTTATAATTTTTTTTAAATATATTTAACTTCTCCTGATGTCATGCATAATAGTGACAGGAGTTCTCCTTTAAAAGCCCATTTTTCATATCTGTTTTACAAATCCAAAAGGTAGTCGAGAAACGAGAGAGAGAGAAATTTCAGACTTCCATAAGAGGAAGAAGATTCATGTCCACCGTCTGGTATTCACATTCGCTTACTACCTCCGTCGATGGTAAGTCAATCTCGTTCTTCCTTTTTTTTCCCTTTATTTTGTCTTAGGGGTTAGAGATATTATGACATGTGTGATTGTTTTTGTGTTTTTTTATTGGAAGTGTCGCCACAAATCCTTTTTTTCACTTGTCACTGCCGCCAACCCACTTTTATGTAATTCTTTTGTATCAATAGTGTGCAAACTATGTTCATTCTGTTGTAGATTGTGTAAATTTTGTTTTTATTGTTGATTTTGTTGTTATTGATTTATTGTTATTGTTCTTTATGTTCTTAGTTCTCCCTTCCGGTTCTGTCGTCGCTCCTATCTCTTTCGATTAGTTATTTATTTAAGTTAAATTTTTTCTCTAAAATCTTAAATCTTACTTCTAATTTTTCTTTAGCTTTGCTAATTTTTCCGTTCATTTTGCTTAGATCTCGTTCTTGGTTTTGCAAAAAAAAAAAAAAATAGAGGATCTTCTGATGCACAAAATAAAGTGTCGAGAGATGTCAAAGGATTTTCAGACGTTATATGTTGTGCGTCAGATTCTTTTCCGATTCATTTTATCTAATGTCTCTAATCCCATCGCAAATTTATATGTTGAAAAAGGATTTTTTGACACTTTTTCATATATCTTCCAACGTTTTTGTACGTTGTGAGACCTACATTTTCTTGTAGTTTAAATTCTTTAACGTGAGATATTTCTAATAATTTTATTTAAAAAATATTAGATCTTTTGTGTTAAAATTTAGGTCTAAAAAGGAAAGGTCTTAGCTCATATACTATAATATATAAAAATGAAACCGACACTATCCTTTCATATTAAAACAAACCTTAATTACATGTCATAAAGCCATCTACTTGAGAATAATATATATACTATTAGATATGTGCCATGATCACATGTCAACTATATATTAAAGTAAATGCTTGGAATTTTCTCTAGAGATGTCCAATGGCAGTATTTTAAAATTGTTCATGGGATAGATATAGATATGGTATAATATATATTCGTATCATTTCACAAGTTAAAGGTATATATATTCGATGCATCTGTCTAAAAGCTTACCTTAATTGTCAATAAAGGATTTATGGAAAAACTTAATATACAGAGATTCCAATAAGTAAATGGTAAAGAACTTGAAAGCTTTTTCTATTTATCTTATAATATTATATTATGAAGTCACTCTATTTTTTTTCTTTTTTAATGTAGGGTCTTCAAACAAAGAGGGTGTCTTCTCGAGTTCATTAATTTCAATCGATTTTTGTAAAAAAATTAATATCGGTATAGATTTTTTGGTCCCTTGTACCATTTTAGATCGATATAGAGTTACATCTTAAACTTCATTCAAGGGTAAATTTATTAACGAGTGCCCCATGTTTCTTCATATTTTTAATTTTTATATTTTAATATTAATTTTAAAAAGTAAGATTACAATATATATTAAATAATGTTTAACTTAAACTAAATACTATGTCTCTGGTTTGTCCCTATAAAAATGAGGTTATGAGTTTAAATCTTACTTATGACAATTATCTTTATAAAATAGTTTTTATACCAAATATCAATTTCAAATATCAATAATTTTCTTTTCAAATTTCCTAAAACGAAGATAATTTGATTTTTTTTACTATATTTCAATGATTTTCTAAAAGGAATATAATTTGATTTCCGGAATATAATTTTTTAAGACGAGGACAAAAACAAATCTAAGATAAAACCCCCCTCATTGTTATCTAACAAACATTTAGAAAAAAATGCAACAAAGTCTATAGTCCAAACTTTCACTCTTAACAATATTCCATAAAAAAAGTATTATTCTTTTTCCTTTTTATGTAATTTTTGAATCTACATATATACGTTACAAAAAATCATGTGAAAATTGTCGGTCTTTCTTTATTGTTAGTGAATGTTACTAGAGCATCAATGAAACGTCGAGATACTTTTTTTTCTAGAGTGTTTATTATACAGTTTCCATTGTCTTCCTATGAAATTTATGGATCCTCCACTGAATCCATTGACAATAAGATGAGTAACTTAATAATAGGATTATCAACATTTTAGTCTATTTTTTTAATTTTAATTATCCAATTTTACTTCAGGTAATTTGAATAAATTTTAATAAAGAAAAATTATTTTAACTAATAAAATCTTTGAAAATATTTTCAAATATAGCTAAATAAAAAAATGATAAGAATAGATTTTTTTTTCTTTTCGTGTTATTTGTAAATTTGTTTATCATTTAGCTATATATGAAAAGAAAACTAACATTGTTATAACAAATTTTGAGAACATATTTACATATTACATTTTTTTGAATGAAAAGTATTATTATTATTTTATCAATTTTGAAAAAATTAATTTTGAAAGATTAAATTTGAGATTTATTGAATGTACATAGATTAAAATTGGACAATTGAAAGTATAGGAACTAAAACTGAACCAACTCCAAAGTAGAAGACCAAAATAATATTTTAAACGGCAAAATATTTACACTGCATAGAACAATTTTGAAAACGAAAAAAGCTCATAGGTTCATAATAAAAAATATAAAAAAATGTCCCATCAACATGGAATTAATTTGGCAATTATGCACATAATATATTTGGTACACAATCTTGTACCAAGATTGTTTAGATTTGGTTACACGATTGCCAAATCTAAACGATTTTTTTAAAGATTTCTTTGCTACACAATCGTTTATATTTGAGATTTTTTTTTAAGATTCTTTGGTACACAATCGTTTAGATTTGGCGCCAACATAATCGTTTAGATTTGGTTACACAATCGTTCATATTTGTGGTACAGGATCATTTAGATTTGACTACCCAATTCTAAACGATTTTTCTTTTCAAGATTCTTTGGTGCACGATCGTTTATAATTGTCTATACGATCGTTTAGATTTGGCTACCATATCCAAATGATTTTTTTGAAGATTCTTTGGTACACGATTATTTAGATTTTGCTACCAAAATTTAAATGATTGTGTTTTGAGCTCCAACAATTTTTTCAACGATCTTTTTCAAGACTTTTTATATTTGGTACATGATCTTGAATTGAATAATACAAAATTCATGATTGATAGAAAAAAAGAGTCATTATTTCAAAAAAAATATATAAAAGAAAAATGGCAGAAGAATAAGATAAAAAAGACGATGGAAAAGAAAAAAATCACAGAAGAGAAAGAGAAAAAAAAAACAACGAAAAAAATGGCAAACCTAAAATATTTAAAAGAATGACTAACTTCATGGACTTTTTAATTTTGTTACACGAGCCGTAAATATTCTGTCGGTTTGTTATATCTATAAAAATTAATATTATTTCAAATATATATATATATATATATAGGAAAAATTTTAAAAATAGTAGATTTTACGAAATATTTACAACCTATAGCAAATTCTATCACTAATAGTCATTGATATACTATAGTGATAGAAGACTATCAGTGATAGAATCAAAAATTTTGTTATAGTCAGTAAATATTTTAATTTTTTTTGCTATTTTTAAAAATGTCCCTATATATATATATATATATATATATATATGTATATGTATATTATAATAAAAAATTGATGGTAAATATTTTAGTTTATTTTGCTATATTTGAAAATGTCTATTTACGATTTATAAAATATAGAAAAATATTGCAGACTATTTACGATTGATAATGATAGACCAAGATAGACTACCATATCTATAGATATCTATCTGTATTATGATAGACATAGATATTAGTATATCTTAGTGATCTATTTGTATTTTATCAAAGATAGATTACGTTATTTTATTATATTTGTAAATATCTTCAAAAGTTTTGTCAGTTAAAAAAAAATTCTTTCTTCAAATAGCTATTTTTTTCACCTTTTTTAGAGTCTAATTATTCTTTTTCCATTACAAAAACATCAAAATACATAATATTTGATTCATACATCTATCGATACCCTATTTTATCACTTGTACTAAACTCAAAGTGGGCCACATCTATAGTGTTCTCAGAAGAAGGCATCCAATCTTATTCTTATACTATAGACCATTTAAACTATTTACTCAAACTTGATCCACATTTATGTCACTACATAAAATTCACATACTCACACTATAGTCAAGGAATCTTGTTTATTTGATAATAAGTTTATAATGTGCAAATCTCTTATTCAAGAACACACTAGAAAAATCTAGCCTTTAATGTCAGTTTAAAATCGACATTAAAGGTCTTTAGTGTTGGTTGACAACTGACATCTTTGCTAGCTTTATTAAAGGCCTTTAATGTCGTTTCTGCTTCAATGTCGGTTTAAAAATGACATCAAAGACCACTTTAATGTCTTTAATGTCAGTTTTAAACCGACATCTCTGATGGTGTTATTGAAGATCTTTAGTGTTGGTTTGTCTTTGATGTTGTTTTAAAACCAACATTAATGAGGCCTTTAATGTCATTTTTAAACTGACATTAATGAACTCTTTAATGTTTGTTTTAAAACGACATCAAAGCCTTGTTTGGTTCGTATTTTCAAATTTATTTTTTTTAAAATTATTGCTTTATTGTTCATTTTTTATGACGTTGAAACCGAAATTATTTGTTACAAATACGATATGAAATGTTCATCATCGAATATTATGAAAAATATATTAAAAAAAAGTATGGTGCTAGCTATAGAATGCCTACTACTCCATGACAAACCTTATATATTATTTTTATTTCACCTACAAGGCAGAAGATCAACACCTAAAAAACCAGCATACATTTTTCCACACTTCCATATAGTACTAGAGCAAATACACATCATCCAACACCTATATATAATCACATATCAATAAACACACTATATACAACCACTATAAGTTAAAACTCAAAATCTAAAAATAATATGTAAGATTATGATATATTATAAAACTAAAGTGTGTACAACAAGTTTTTCCACTAACTAAAGTATATGTGTACATGCTCTCTAATAAACATCAATTACTATGAGACCCCACACCCTTTCAAAAACTATAGGATCGCTCGTCCCTTCAAAAACTACAAGTAGAAAACTACAAGCAAAAAAACCCAAAACTAAAGTATGTACAACAACCAGTTCCTTCACAAACTCACAAACTAAAGTCAACTACTAACTTATATATTACAAAAAAAATATATATATATGTAAAAGCTTACAGAAATCGGCCAACAAAACTTGCCCATTTTGTTTCAATCTCGTCAATCTCCTCTTGCCTATATGCATTTATTGTATTGAACTACACAAAGAAAGAAAGATATGGAAAGAATGAGTTTAGATCATTTATTTAATTATAACATATAAAATGTGAAGGTAGAAACTTATAAGGCTAGTAATGGGAGTACTAGAATTATTCACTATTTTGTGTATGTACTTTTAGGCATAGTACTCCACACCCTACAAAATCCAATTGACGAGGGCACTGCATGTATGTAAATTAGATACAAATTATTCTTATGTTTCACTGAAAATAATTATGTTTCAATGCAAATTATCTTTATAGGTTTTCATTTTAGAGTTGATCGATAGTGTTGGAGATCGTGTTTAGCTTGCCATGTTTTCAATCCTCTATATATTTGGAAACATTAGAATTAGAAGGCAATAAAGTTAAATAAGAAGTAATAAAGTAAATACACTTACACATTTATGACTCCATGAAGTCTTCATTAAATTTACTTCGAAGAGAGCCCAAGACACATAAACACAATTTTCTCGAATATCGATGATATGCAACATCTAACGAAAACTACAATAAACAAATCTTCAATGTGAGTATACATTTAACCTCCATGAAGAAAAATAATGTGTTCCTCTTCTTTATTTACCTAGTATTATACGGAATTAGAACTATTTGTTCCAAGGTAGCCACTTCTAATTGGTTGGATAAATTTATGGATCGAAGATCACAATCGTTGATATGTGATGTTATTTTTTATTGATCGATAACAAAAAACTTTCTTTCATAGTCACATTTATCCCAAAGATATCTAAGTAAAAGCAACCTTAGTTAAAAAAGAAGAAGAAAATAACTATATTCATGGTATTAAAGATAAAGATGAGTAAAAAGGATGTCTACTTAGGTAATGTCGGCTAGTATGCACATATAAACCATTTCATCCATGCTGCAGTAATGCAACAAGTCGTCACGAGCTAAATAAACAAATTCTTTCCTACTCAATGGTTATGGAGCAGATCCTAATTCTTGTGCACCATTGACAACTTTATTTTGTTTCTTATATGGATGATGATTTGGTAGAAACTTGCGATGCCTAATATATGTCATATTTCTTCCTTTAGGCAAATAAACAGATAAAGTATGCTTCCCACAAATTGGACATGTGCATGATATCCTTTGACCGTACAACCACACAAGTTGTCATATGTAGGAAAATCATTATTGTGCACCATTGACAACTTTATTTTGTTTCTTATATGGATGATGATTTGGTAGAAACTTGTGATGCCTAATATATGTCATATTTCTTCCTTTAGGAAAATAAACAGATAAAGTATGCTTCTCACAAATTGGACATGTGCATGATATCCTTTGACCGTACAACCACACAAATTGTCATATGTAGGAAAATCATTAATGGTCCTAATAAAATAGCTTTGAGCCTGAAACATTGATCTTGATATGCATCATAACATTCCATCCCATCATGCCAAAGTTTTTTCAAATCATCAACAACGGAGCTAAATAAATATCTATTTCATTTTTCGGTTGTTTGGGACCAGATATTAGTGCAATCAACATAAAAAAAATCGTTTCATACACAACCATGAAGGTAGGTTGTATGTCACTAACATCACTAGCCAACAACTATATTTACTACTAAGATCTCCATGCAGATTGACCCCATCTGTGAAAAGAGCAAGACGCAGATTTCTAGGTTCGAATCCAAACTCTTGCTGCAAAATGTCTATTTTTTCACAATAATGCATATTTTGGATGTTGTAATAAACCATTCACTTCTCTTTTTCTGGCATGCCATGTCAATAATCTTGATGTGTCTTACTTTAAAACATTCTTTCAAATCTTGGAATTGGAGAGAAATACCACATGACTTGCACTGGAACATTCTTAACCTCCTTCTTTAAATTTTTAGGAATCTTCCAACTTGTCATACCACAAGAGGGACATACATTTGGATCAAAGAGTTCTTTCCTCAACAAGCAACAATCATTCCTACATGCATGGTTCATTTTGTACTTCATTCCAAGAGTACACAAAATCTTTTTTGCTTCATAAGTAGACGTAAGAATTTCATTAGGAGTACGTAAGATGTCACAAATTAATTCTAACAACTTAGTGAAACTCTTGTCATTCCATCCAAATTTAGCTTTCAAATTATATAACTTTATCAATGTAGATATTCTGGTAAATGTTTTACAATTAGGATATAATGGTTTCTTGGCATCATCTAGTAGTTTCTCTAAATTTTCTGACTTGTCATCAAAATATTGTGTGCAACCTTAAACATTCCAATTATGTCATCAACATCATCATCATCAATTTCTTCTTTTTCACTACTAAAGACACTTTTATTGTTTCTTTTCTTTGGTAGTGATTCACCATGAAAAATCCATACTTGATAACTTTGATCGATGCCATTAAAAATAAGTGATCTCTAATTGTATTTACATCTAAAGTCTTTGTATTTACGCACTTTAAACAAGGACAAGTCATGACGTTTGATGTCTTTGAATGTTTCATCCCATTTTTCACTACTATAGAAATTGGTTTATTTGACTTTAATACAGTGTCTCGTAAACATATAATTGACGTTTTTAAAAGCGTCAAGTAATCGACTGTCAAGTATAGCCACATTACTTGACATTAAAAAATCGTCAACTATACGTTTACTTGACACTAAAAAATCATCAAGTATACGTTTACTTGACACTAAAAAACTGTCAAGTATACATTTATTTGACACTAAAAAACTGTCAAATATACGTTTACTTGACATTGTATTAACATCAAGTAGTCTATCACATTTGACGTTTATTACGTGTCAAGTAAAATCGTATACTTGACAGTTTTTACACGTCGAGTAAAATTATATACTTGATATTATTTGCACGTCAAGTAAAATAATATACTTGACACTATATACACGTCAAGTAAAATTGTACATTTAACACTTTTTACATTTCTCATTTCTCATTTCCTTTATAACAATCATTCAAATAAAGACAGATTCATCAACAAAATAAACCTTGTAATAATGATGTTTCAACTTTGCACTCTTATTAAGTTAAATGTAAAATTAATAGATAACAAATGTAATAGTGATGTTTCAACTTCTTACTACAATGTTGCTTTGAAGCCTTGTTCAAACCCCCCCAGTTGTTTTTTTTTCACCCATTGCTAAGTGAAAGTTTCATTCATAGCCAACTTTGCCTCTAAATAACTTCCAAAGACCTAACATATCTTTTTCTTTTCTCTTTCTTCTTTTTTTTTCTATTTTTGTTATTACAAGTAGCAAACATTTATAAAACAAAATATCTAAAGTTGAAGACAAATAGGAATAAAAAATGACAAAAACAACAAGAAGAAAAGAAACAATCATTTCTTTAGCAATCCAATGAACACATAAATATAATAACAAGTGAATCAAAGGTTTAAGTTCTTCAAACCCAATGAACTCATAATATCTAATATCTAAACACCTGTCATCAATATGAGGTAAAATTGATACCTTTAAATAGTTAGGGCTTTGACCATCCAAAAGTGCAATTGGAGATTGGGTTGGTTGAGTTCGAGTTTGGTGCAATGAACATTGTTCGATCACCTCGTTGGAGTGGATTGAAGTTGTAAAAATTAAATTTCACATTCGGGTGCAATGGACACCCAAAAGTTTATTCGCGTGGAACCACAAATCTGATTCCGTCAGCCATGGGTCGTCGTCCATCATGGGTTACCGTCAATAATGGGTTGAATGAAGAGTCTATAGTCGTCGTCGATGAGAGAACGCAAAGATTTTATGGGTGACGGCCGGTGAAGATGGAGAGTTGTGGCTGTAGGTCGACGATTGGTGGAGAGATGTGAACCGACAGTCGTGGAGATGGAGATGGAGATGGTGAAAATGGTGTGGGCATGAAGGTTTAGAGAGAAAAGGGAGAAATGAAAAGAGAAGAGGAGGATTTGGAGAGAAAGTGGGAAAATGAAAAGAGAAGATGAGGGTTTGGAGAGAAAGGGGGGAAATGAAAAGAGAAGAGGAGGGAGGGAAATTTTTAATAGATTTAATTTATTAAAATAATTTTTAATAATTTTATTTTCATAAATTTATTTTAATAATTTTATTTTAGGGGCACTTACATATATGGAAAAATGATTATACAAAATTAGGCCCATAGCACATAGTTTTTGTTTTTGCAAATATAGCAAAATGGAAGCCCAACCCACATTTTAAACCTACTAAATTACAAGAATACCCTTCGTCTTTCTCACGCATTTCTTTTTTCCTGATATTTTTTTGATACACTCAATCAGTTAAATACACTTGATACATTAAGCACGATACACTTTATATATTGAAACACTTGATATGATGTTGATACATTTGTTAAACTGTTGATACACTTGATATTTTGTTGATACACTCAATCAGTTAAATACACTTGTTAAACTGTTGATACA
>JBBPDI010000032.1:5051835-5070524 GCA_037974545.1 Cucumis variabilis | reverse complement strand
AAACAAAACCACTCTTATTCTTGACACTGGATTACTTGACGAGTAAAGCGTGTCAAGTAATCTCATATACTTGACGCTTTTTACCTGTCAAGTAAACTGGCTTACTTGACGCTTAAAACCAATCAAGTATACCTTCCTTATTCTTGACATTTGATTATTTGACATTTTGAAAAGCGTCAAGTAAACCTTTACTTGACAGTTTTTAAGCGTCAACTAAGGCCGATTTTGTAGTAGTGTAAACTTAGTACTACTTGCGTCTAAATACACTTAACTAAATAGTACTCTTGAAATCTAGGGCATCACTATTGTTATACATTATGTTCTTGATAACATAAGAAATATGCTATCCATTTCTGCTTAACTTGAGCTCGTTCCATGATTTTATGATCTTATTTGGTTGTGTTATATGTTTTGAGCAACTCATTGCATAATTTGAAGTTGATTTTATTTTGAGCCGATGTGAGCCATTATAGAGAGTCATATAAGACATAAACCGAGCAAGCAAAGGCAAGAGAGTGAGAAAAGGAAGCCATAGGTGCTTCTTCCTTGCAGTGTCGCGGTACCCCATGGCGTGGTTTTGTAAGACAGTAGACTACTGCCTTTCCTACTCAATTTCAACTCCCCTCCCCCATTACAATAGGCTGAGAATTATTTTGTTTAAGAATCAGTGTGTGCTCCCTGTGATCGACCCAGACTTGACACTAAAACCAGTTTCAATCAAACATTAATTCTAATAATATAACCATTTAATTTTACTTCGTTTATGTACATAATGAATAGGGTAATTTTTATGAATAGCACAGAAAATGAAACTATGTACATAATATAGCAAAGCAAATTTTTTTAATGAAATATTAAAATTTTATAAATTTTTACTATATTTTATAAATAGTTTCAATATCTTACTATTTTTAGAAATTTTGCTAGTTAAAATCTAACTTATTGACACAATAAAATTCTATTAAAACTTAAACCATAATTTTCGTGATAATTATTTAAATGCTTATAAATTTTAAATATAGATATATAATAGATTGTCACATACTTGAATTTAGAAACTAAAATTGCTGTTAAATTGAAAAGAAACAAGTTGGGTTTTTTAAAAAAAAATAAAAGAAAGAAAATTTTCTTTTTTAAAAAAATTTTCTTTTTTGGGTATTTTTTTATTTTTATGAAAGCATAAATTAATTAATGGTTTCAAATTAAAGCTATTGAGTACTAAATGGTTAATTGTTTTCTTTCTTTAACCTTACTTGAACGGTAAAAATGTGGCAAATAAGGGGGAAGAAGATTCCGACCTATTTTCAAGACTACAAATTTGAAAATGAAAATCTTTTATTCTTCATGTTGCCATAGTAAAATATGGGACGTACCATTTAACTAAATTCATCTTTACTATCGATCATATGAATGGAGACAAATTTGTTATTTCAAATAAGTTGAATGCTATTTAAATGCTTTGACCAACCATATCAGTTTGACTTCTGGCAACCCAAAACTTAAGTAAGCTTTAAAGGTTGGCTTAATTTTTTAAAATTAAATTTTAGTAAAACATTGTCATCTCTTTGTGATAGACCATGTTAGACTATATCTACATCATGATAGATATAAACAAAAGATAATTTATTTGATCTATCTAGATTCATCGTAAATAGAAACTATGATATTTTGATATATTTTGTAAACATTTTGCTTCATATTGTTATATTTGAAAATGATCTTTAATTTAAATCTTAGGAGAATCATTATAAATAACAAAAATATAAAATTATTTATAAATAATATAGCAAAACACTTGAAAGAGCTAAGATAATTAGGTTGATGAATTTTTCTATATTTTATAAATAATTTAATATTTTATTCTTTCTGAAAGGCCCTAACCAAAATTTATATTTCTATCCTTTTTAAAAACATTTCTATGTACTTTCGTTAGTAATTTAAATTTTATAAAGAAAGGGTTGTTTTTTTTTCGAAAAAAAAAAAAAAAAAGAAAACTCTCCTTCCGCTAATTCTGGTTCTCTACTTTAAGCATGAAGCGATATAACAATATACTTGAACTACATTGATTATGCTACAAACAAATTAATGAATTCTAATCTAGCAAATTAGGTGATCCACTGAAGTTCAAATTTTCTCACAGATATTCTTTTAAGAACTCAAATTATAATTGTGAAAAATGCACAAACATTACAAGAATATGTTATTAACAGATTATTTTTCAGTCTTCTAATCCACCGTTAACTAGTCTATATATTACTCTTCCAAAAAGTATCATAATTAAACGTTTCATGACACTGGTTTTCAATCCATATTATCTAAGGATACTTATTCTATATCGTAGTATTTTTTTCTATGACAATTTTTTTGTCTAATGTATATCCAAAATGTTGACGTTTTTTTGATGATTAAACATTTAATTTGATACAAAAAAAATGTCACCAAACCGAAAGTTGTGACAATCTTCCAATGTCAATAACTTCCTAATTTCGACATTACTAATGTATAATTTAAGTATGAAAATTAATTTTTATGTATAATCATTAGATTATGTTCGATGACATAATAGTAATGTTATACAACCACAACTATTGACGTTCAATATTACATATAAAGAACCAGATTTTAATGATGAATATAATCACTATTTTGATTCATATTATTTAATGCTGCAATAATTTTTTACACCAAATAAATATATCAATGAACCTTTCTATAAAAATATGGTTGTCAACGTATATACAATGAAGTTGTCGTATAATTACAAATCTAGTAATGAGAATAGAATTGCTTGTTTCACTATGGGTAAACTAAATATATATAATAACTTGCTTCCTTGACCTTCTATGTTTCCCCGGCTCGTGCAAAAACCTAAAGAAACAAAAGATTCATTTTAGATGCACATTTTAGTCACCGCTAAATATTTATAACAATACACGCACTATTTATACTTTCTATATTTCTTCATACAAAAAACAAACCTAAAAACTACATAACAAAAGTGTGCAACAAGTGTTATAGATCCATGAACTTACGTAACTTAAGAAGTACAATAATTGACATACCCGTCCCCTTTGAACAGTTACGGATCCATAAATTTTATATAGGGCACTTTATAATAAACACACTAAAAAAAATGTATAAGATCTATCATAATCAGGTATATGTCTCTTTTTTTAAAATGATGAATAATCTATAGTTTTTATTGTTTTTTTCTATTAAAATATCTATCTATATTGACATATTTACTCTACAAAATTAGTATTAAACAATACAAGTATTTTGATTTATCACATAGATTGAGAAGAATTAAAACTAAAAAGATTAAGAAGAATTTGAACTTATTGGTAAATTGATATGATATGTATATTCTAACAATGAACGAAAAAATATTATCTTGTATTTTTTAATTTTGAAATAAAATAAAATAAATATATACATAAATGTGAATTTAAAAATTGCATCAAAAAAAAGAAAAAGAAAAAGAAAAATAATACTTTTTGATGGAATAATATTGAGAGTGGAAGTTTAGAAATAACTTTTTGTGAAAATATATGCAAAATGCAAGATTTGAATTCATAACTTGGTAGTTATAAAGTAGGAGCATCCACTACACTACAACCATGATTTGTTTAAAATAAAAAAAATTATTTAATGTATATTGTAAATCTGACTCTTCAAAATTAATATTAGAATAAAAACCGATAATATGAGTGAGGGCACATGCGCTCGCTGGCCCCTAGTACATAAATGAGTCGGTGCCCAAGAAACATACAAAATATGTAACATAACCTTTTAACATAGTATTCAAGTGTAGTTTAAAACTTGAAACCAAACCTAATTGGCCATCATAACTACAAAATAACAACAAGAATTATTCTGAACTACAAAAATACTTAAACGTACATAAATATATGTATACTAACATAAGAACATGTAAAGTCATGGAGTTGTAGAAAGGCTACCATGGTCAACATACCCAATAAAATGTTGCTACTTTCAAGTGGTCTTACAAGCTTGATCGATCTTGTTTTCATAACCTACCGATTTGGTTGATGCAAATTTTCTTAAATAATGGAAAAATAAAATCTAAACATACATGGCAAAAAATATATAGTTTGAATTCTCATTAGCTAATAAAACCAAAAAGCACAAACCCTAAACCCTAAACTCATTTAAAGCTCGAAAATCAACTAAACCTACCAGAACCTCTCAAGAGTTGTTCTTCCTTTTCATTTTTTTAACATCAAATATTTTCTTTATAATTTGATTTTTGAAAATTGATTGACTTTTTTCTTAAACTCACAAGGATAAGCCCCTTGAAGTTGCAAGAGATTTCCATTCTATACAAGGTTGAATGTGGAAAGGAAATCTCCATTTTAAATGGGCTGAAATGAAATATAACAAAGGATGGAAAAATAAAATTCTGAGTTTTGATTTCATAAAAGAAAAATAACAAAGCTCACTAATTTGACCTTCTTCATATCCACAACACACACTAGTACGACTGCGTTAGAAAGGAGGTGGAGGCGAGTTACGATTGAACTTTCGTGGCCAATTGTACTTTGGTGGTGGCCGTGACGGTGGTAGTGGTGGCATGAATGGCAATGGCGGCGACTTGAAATTGTCTCTTTTCTTGGCTGGCGGTGGGGGAGGCTTGAATTTGTATCTTTTCTTGGGCGGCGGCCTGAATTTGTGTCTTTTCTTGGCTGGTGATGGTGGCGGCTCGAACTTGTATGAGGCTGGTGGTGGTGCGCCGTGGCTACAGACCAGACGTGGCAGCGGCAGTGGCGGAGGTTTGTATTCACGAAGTTTGGTGGATGAAGATGGGTGGATGTAATGTGCAGTCAATTTAGAGGGAAGATTTAAAGAGAAAAATGCAATGAGAAGGAAGAAAAGATAGGAGGCCAATATTACAAACCCCATTGTTGTTTTTCAAATTCTAAGAATAATGAAAAGAATGAAGTTCAAATGGAAACTTAATCAATTTATTAACAACGTGACCAAGTTGAGAAATAGTTTAATTAATATTTTCTATTAGAGAGAATGCGTAAAGTTTTAGGCAGATCATGGGATGGTTGATCGAGTAAGTTAATCGATAGATTGTTTAATTGTTTGACAAACAGATTTCATAAATTACACAATATTTCTTTTAATCGATCAATGCGAAAATGGTCGGTGATTGATATTTTTTTTCAAGGACAAGCTTTGATGAGAAGATAAGTAAAGTAACTAAGTAGGCGAAATTAAAGACAATGAAATTTATTGAATATATATAAGAAAACGTAGAAGAATTAGAAAGGAGGTGGGGGTGATTTATGGATCTTCCCTTTTGGCCACTGATTTGGCTTTAAAGGCGGTGGTGGAGGCGCCGCCCTACTGACCTTAGACATGTAAAGTTTTTTGGCTGGGAGCAGTAAGGCTGGTGGGGGAAAGGCATGGTAGCTCGGAGGAGGATTGGCCTGTTTTCTTGATGTAGGTGGTGGAAATTTATAGGGATGATAAGGAACTATTGGCCTTTCCGATTCCTGTTGCGCCGGCGGCGATGGTGGTGGCAACCATGTGTGTCTAAAAGTCTTCTTAAATGGAGAAGGGAATATAAATGGGTGATAAGGAACTATAGGTCTAGTGATCGGTGGCATTCGCGGCGGTGACAAATGAGGTGAGGGAATATCGTGTTCAGCAAAATTCGATGGCAAATTTAAAGAGAGCAACGACATGATGATGAAGAGGAAGAACACAAAAATGGGGTTATGTGACTCCATTATTGTTCTCAACCTCTCTTCAATTCGAAGGAAGTTTTTTAGATGCATCTCTTAATTATATATAGGATTATTTTGTAATATAGAACTATTGAATCAAAACATTTGCAAAATATATCAAAATCTATCTATAAATATATTACTGTTTCATTTCTGTATCAAGATGGACTGCTAGACACCGTTTATGTTGATGTATGGTCGACTATGAGAAATAGAATATAATATTTTACTATATTAAGTTTCTTGGTTTAGAATAATATTTTTTAAAGACATTTTCAAATATACCAAAATATAACAAAGTTTTATATCCTATTAATGATGAACACTTGTGGATCATGGATCTATAACTATCGGTAGGTGTCTATTATTAATCAAATTTAAAATTTTATTATATTTTATAAATATTTTTCATAATTTTTAATTTATAATAAATTTCATTAAAAATACATAAATAAATATATATCATATCTTTAATGATTTCAGTTGGAAAGAAAAGAAGTACACTTTCAAATATATTTTCTAATCCTTTCTTATCTTGTTTTGAAATCCCTCCCAAATAGGTTATTTCTCTCTTTGACTTTTTGTTGCCTATATATTAATTATTTTTGTACATGGTGTAAATGCAAAATAATCATCATCATCATAATAAATAATAATAATAAACAAGAAAAACTCAGATAGACGGTTTCTTTAATACATATATATATATTACACAGAAAATACCACATTTGAGGAACTAAACCAAAAATATAACACAAAATAAAATATTTTTAAAAGTAGCAATATTGACGAGTTTCAACTCGTAAAAGATTTTAAAATATTAAATTTATCACTAATAGTCAATGTCAACAATAACACTTGAATAGCTTTTAATTTAAAAAAGAAAAATAAATATGTGTGATGGTGATAAATAAAAAATTATTAAAGACAATAACTATTAGTGATAGCAAGTGATAGTCTAATAAGGTAAGAGTGAAATTTTTAATTTTTTCAATTTATATATATATATATTTATTAATTAATTAATTTATTTATTTTGTTTAAAAGTGCTTTATGGTAGTAGTGGTTTATTTTTTTCCACAAATTTGATTTTGTTAGGATATTTTGGCAAAGATAATTTTTAAAAATATATCATAAATAAATCTATTTGATTGTTTCTATTAAAAAGGGATCTTTGTAGATCTTATTCCTCATTTTGTGGAAGAAGGATTTTGTGCGACAGAAAGATACGCTGAAGTGCTGCACATAAAAAGGCAATCAAAGAAAAATATGGGCGTGAGTGCAGAGCTTGATGAACATACAACGTGACTGATCAGCACCTACAGGTGAATGCATCTAATTCTAAAGAGTTGAATATCTTAACACCCTCCAGTTACATGTTCAACGTATGACTGTAAAAACTAAAGGTTGAGGAATTATATTGACATGAAGACAGTGAACTGATGAGTCAGTTCTAAGCTTCAGGGGGAGCAAATACGAGTCTAAGGATCGTGTCAACGAGAAGGTTGATTAAGTTGTTGAAACAACTCTGTCTTTCAGGGGGAGCCTGAGTACATCTTGAAGAAGATCATGTGTTGTTCAGGGGGAGCCTAAAGTTTACTTAGTTGCATTATAACTATTCATATGTATCTTGCACAATAAGATGTTTGACTATAATCTCAAATAAAATTCTTCACCTGAACAAAAAAGCTTCCCAGATGTAGGCATGATTGGCCGAACTGGGTTATCAAAGCTTACTGCCTTTTTAGCTATTATGTGCTCTAGCTATAAGCATAGTTTATTGCTATGATTCATTTTGGTGATCGAAACTTAAAGATGATAATTTGTTTTCAGTAAGATGAATTTGAAAAAAAATGGAAGATAAGAATGGCACTTTTTAAGGTAGAAAAAAGAAAAAGTAAACAAAAGTTAAAATTATGATGACCAAAATAAATAGTTTTAAGAAGTAAGAACTAAAATAAACAAAAGTTTAAAATATCCACCAAAAGAATCAAAACTAAAAGAACTATATATTATAACCAATGACACAATTTAGAAAATTAAACTGAAAAATATAGCATGAAATATTTGTAAAAATAGCAAATGTGTTTGACTATCAACCAGTAATTTTTTTTAAAAGTCAATTATGCTCTTTAAAGACCATCATTCATAAAAACTCTCATTGTTTAATTTTAAAATTGGATAAGTTTGGGAGTCTCATTATTACTATTGAAAGTTTAAGGATGTAATTACAACTATCACCTCGTTTTGAAGTGGGTTTTGCAATTTTCACGTGGATGTCAGACCAAGAGTCTTGAAGTTTTATTATTTATGTAAAAAAAATATTTACATGTTTTGAAAACTATGGGTCCATAAAATCATAAAGATACTCGCATACATGTAAGAATTATATGGTAATACTACCAAATAAGGAAAAGTTACATCATCAATAATTAACATGACTTTCTATTTTAGAGGTGAGAGGTATATCAACAAATTATATACTAAATTATATGATGTTAGGAAATTTATTTGAGAAAGAGCATATATATCAACATTAAACTTTCATATTCATGTTTGTTGTTTGATTGACGACATTTGTCAAACAAGTGCTGACTATTAATTATTATCTAATAAGCACCTATTACTTTCAAGTTTTTTAAAAGAAAATTTCATTTTATATCCTACATAAAATGTCAATAATATGTTTAGTAGATATTTGAATTTTAGATATACAACCGATATTGGCTATTTTGATAGAAAATCAAAAAAGAAAAAAACAACAAAAATCTATTCGATAGATTATTGAAAATTTAAAAATTTATCTTAAACTTAAACTTAATTGAAAGTTTAAGGATACATCAAACATATTTTTGAAGTTCAAAGACTTTCGATTAAAAATCTATTGCCAAAATAAAAAAATTTCAAAAGCTGATAATAATAATAGATGCCTCCAAGATTGAAAATTTTTGTCCATTTTGACAATTATTCATTGCATGTGAGATTATTCAAACCTCTACACAAATTTATTTTGGACTGTAAAAGTACTGTCCAAAAATGTTAATTGACTGCCAAGTTTTAAGTTCTTCCAAGTCAACAAATAGCATGGTCCACAGCGGCTAGGAAAATTTGATCAGGACCATAGACTTTTCAATTCGAAAGATATTTAGTGTACTTTAAGATATATTGCTATTTTAGTTTATTAACTAACTGTGTATTTAAAATACATTTTTAATTATTTAATTTAATTCAAAACTAAGTCATTTAGAAAGAAATTCAAATGTTTCAAGCCCTCAAAAATAGTGTTCAAGTGTATTTTAATTAATTTTTAAAATGTTTAAATAAAAATGATTGTAAAACAATTTTCTAATCGATGTTAGGATCATTTAACTACTTTTGATCTCTTCCTTCCCTACATGTACCACTTTAAATGTCTGATTTGGAAAATTTGTTGTACAAAATGTTAGATTTAATTTGTTTGATAAAAATTTAGAAAAATTGATTCAAGTGAAAAAACTATGGAAAACATTGGACACATTTCAAAAATAATGTTTTTTTTTTAAGAATGGTAAAATATGGTTCATTTAAAATAAAGAAGTCGTGTAGTGGTGACTGAAGACTTGGGTACACAACTTCCCTTTAACTCAGTCAAAGCTGATCACAAGACTTGGGTACACAACTTCCTTCACAACATTGATTATTATTATTATTATTTAAAAATGGTAAGTAGTTGCATTAATTTAAGATTAATTTTCATAAATATAATAAAATATCAAAATATTTATTGCTTGTGTAACAAAAATAAAAGTCCTTGAAGTCGATAAAATATTTTAATTAATTTTATATTTGTCTTTGATATTTCGGACGATTCGTTAATTCTCTTTCTTCTTTCTTTTTGCGATTTATTCATCTTCGCTTCCAAATTTCTTTAGCACTCCTCCTCCAAATTTATTCATCTTTTTTTCCAGATTTTCTTTCTATTTTTTTCATCTTCTTTTTCTTTCTTTCTTCATCTTTTCTTTTTTTCTTTCTTTATATTCTCATTCTTTCTTACAGCTCCTCTTTCAGAATATCAAGATCGTATAAATATCACTTTCATATGATAATCTAAATAATCGCTTACCTAGTCAACACGATCAACACAATCGTTTAGCATTGTCAACATGATCGTTTAGGTTTGAAGCAATTTTTCCATCATTTAAAAATAACTACACGATCGTGTGAATATGATCTAAACGATCGCTTACACTATAAGAAGGAGGATTATCTCAACGCAAAAAATTATCATGTTGGCAAGTGTGTCGGTATTACCGTGTCAAGATAGGCTACACCGATGCATGAATGGCACGATGTCGGTGAAAGGTTTGGTTGACACGTGCTTTGCTCTTATGATGTGTTGACCAGACGTCGAAAAATACCTATACCAACGTCGTCTTGTACGTCGGAGAAGGGAAAAACCGATGCGACGTTGGATTACCTTTGACCGACGCTGCGTCGGTATAGGGTCCATGCCCAATGCGTTTTGTGCATCGAAAAAACCTGTTTATAACTTCTTTTAATTTATTATTATATATATATATATTTTGGTATTGAGAACGAATTCAATTTATAAATTCAATCATATTCTAAAAATAATTAACATAAAATGATGAACATACCAAAATCAAATCTATATTCATATTAATTCAAATATTAAAAACATACATGTATTTAAATTTAGAAATTACATAAAAACTTAAAATTAAAACTTGAAAACATAATTCTAAACGTCGTGGATGCTAGTTCTCCCATGCCTCCCAACCTACAATGACAAAAAATTAAATATCAAACATACATACAATATAAAATCTAAACAATTCACATAAATTTTAGTTAAAAAACATTCAACAATTTCAATATACACATAATACAATCTACCATCCACAATATACAATACACTTACAACCAAATATACAATATACATTTATTTAGGAAAAATAAATAAATATAACTCTTTATCAAAATATAGAGATGGCGAAGTAACTCACGATGAAAGGAGGACGGCGGACCGCAGATGGTGGTGGCGGCGAGCAAGAACTCGACAGACGATGGCTCATAGTGGATGACGGACGATGACACTCCCTCTTCTCTCTTTCGCTTTCGTTCTCTCGTGTGTTTTGTGTTATGTGAACACATAACATTTTATAATAAGACGTTATCACGAAGCAACATGAATACATCACGAGAACCACCTATTCTCGACGCCATAAGTGATAATGTCGACATTTCCTAGTAATCCTAATGTTGTTATTAATCCCATCAGGAAAAAGTTTTTAAACATCACACTTTTTCCTGACGTTGTCAGATTCTACATGGGCAAAAGGTAGGCTAATTCCGACGTGGTTACTTTTAGCATCGAGAAATGTTACAATAATTACTTAAAGGTTGAACATTTGTCGACGTGGTCAATGCAAACGTTGGAATAGGTGAGCAATTGCCGACGTCATGCAGGTATGCATTGGGATTCCTCTAAATTAAATTTAAATAATAATTTTAACTTTTCCCAACGCCATCATGCTTGGCATCGACAAAGATCTCAATTTGTGACAACCTTTTCACGGCGTCAGCAAAATATTCTTTTCCTGACGTCGTTTATCTCAACGCTTGTTTCTGCGTTGCGAGAACCCTTTTTTCTTATAGTGTTAACATAGTCAACATGATCACTTAGATTGGGAGTCCTTTTTTCATCGTTTAAAAAGAACCACACGATCATGTGGATATGATTTAAATGATCATTTACCATAGTCAACACGATCGTTTAGTGTGTCGTCACGTGCTTGAGATGACGCGTAGCGGCCGACGTCCTCAAAAGAGTTTTTTTTATTATTATTATTTAAAAGGAAAATAGGAGTCGCCACCAATTTTTTTTTGGTGTGATTGGACACCAAAATAAAATAAATCATTTTTTTAAAAATGGTCTGCAAAAAGTAGAGTTGGGTTTGAGAGTCATTTGTGTACGAGGAAGGTATTAGCACCCCGTGACACCCGTTTAGAAAACGATGGCCTAACTTAAAGTCTTGAATAAAATTCATTTTTAAAAAAATGTTTTTACGTCTTATTTCCTTGCTCATCATTTCAATATTTGAAACAATGATCCCATAAAATAAGTGGAATAATATTCCATTAATTAGACTATATTGAGGAAAATCCCCCACCTTAAGAAAATGAGAAATTATTACAATTTCTCAAAATCTATCATAGCCTAGTCTTCGAATAAAGATTTTTTTTTACAACGTTGATTAAATTCATTTTTTCTTGGGATCATGTCTTGGACTTCCAAAGATGTGATCCCTCACCTCAAGAATTTAGAAAGAACGGACTCCCAGAAAATTCTAGATTCCATCGTAGGATTTCTTTAGCGAAATAAAAGTGAGTTATTAAAAAAAACGGTTTATTAGGAAACCTTATGAAATAAAGATTTAAATTTTAAACCTTGTTTTAAAAAATAATTTAAAAGGATAGTTTTAAAGCAAAAGTTTCTAAGCGGTCAAAAAAGGAAATTTGAGAAGGATTTCAAAAATTAGGTCAATAGGAAATAATATACAATATAATCAAATATATCATACGATGAATTAAACAAAATAAGATAAGATTTTTTTTAAAAAAAATAATATTGGGAATCGATCTTGGACTCCCAAAAAACTGATTCCTCATCTTAAGAATTTAGGAATAATGGACTTCCATATATTTCTAATTCCATCGTCGGAGTTTTTTTTTTCGAATGAGAAAATATAAAGATAAATATGATGCCAGAAAAAACAAATTAATTATAAAATAACATGGAAATATTATTAAGATAAATTCAATGCAAAATGTAAAAGAAAATATTCATTAGTGTAAGATTTATGATAATTATTCTTGCAAGGAAGATAAGTTAAAATAAGAAAAACAAAAGGAAAATAAAAGACAAAAGAAAGTAAGAAAGACATAATCAAAATAAACAAAGAAAAAAAAACTTACGACAATAATATGGAATAAGAAAAAAAATAATTATTATAATAATAATAACAATAATGGATAAAAAAAAATCATAATAATAAGTTTATAAAAGTAAATAGCAATAATAATAAAGTTTTTTAAAAAAAAGACTAAAAAACAGTAAAGATAATAGAAGTTAAAAAAAACAGTAGCATAACAAAAAAAAATTAATAAAAAATAGATATATTAATAATAATAAGTACCTAAAAAAAGTAATAAACTTAAATACAAGTACATAATCTTCTCTATTGCTTGTTCCTTTTCTCTATACTTTTAGGGACAAGAAAATAAAGATCAAGATAAGAAAACACTTATGCCTTTTTCTTTTTCTCTATTTTTTAGGTAGAAGAAAAAAACTATGTTTTTTTTTTCTCTAAAAAAAATAATAACAACAATAAAAGTAAAAGAGAGCAAAAATAAAAGTTTTAAATTTCTTTTTCTTTCTTTCATCTTAAAAAAAATAAGAAAAAAAATTCAAATCTCAAAGAAAATTACTCGAGGTGCGGATCCTTGGGAGAATAGATCCCTACCATGCAACCCCTATCGAAGTCTATTTCAACATGAGATTTGATTTGCTAAAACAAAAAGAAAAAAATAAAAACAAAACAAAATGTAAAGATAATAATGAAATGAATATAATAAAAAAACCTACCTTTTTATAAAAGATCTTTCTTTCAATTTGGACAGACTTTCTAAAAAATTCTCTAACAACTTTTCTCTTAAAAACAACTTTTTGTATAAAATTTTTCTCCTCCCCTTTTCCAAATGACAAGGGTCTCTATTTATAGAACTGGGGTGTACCACAAATTAGGAAAAAATAATAAAAATAAAATCAAATATTGATATTATATTAATAAGTAAATCTTATTTTTCCCTAAAATAAATGAGATGAAATATTATGGGATTTTGTCAAAATGAAAATGATTTATTTTTCCCTAAGATAAAAGAGATGAAATATTATGGGATTTTGTCAAAATGAAAATGATTTATTTTTTCCTAAAATAAAAGATATGAAATATTATGGGATTTTGTCAAAATGAAAATGATTTATTTCTTCCTAAAATAAAAGATATGAAATATTATGGAATTTTGTCAAAATGAAAATGATTTATTTATTCTTAAAATAAAATATATGAAATAAAAATGATTTATTTTTTCCTAAAATAAATAGAAAAAGATTTTATCTAAAATAAATTAATTTTTCCTTTACCAAAATGAGTTAAAAAGGTTTTCTTAATTCCCCCTTTTTTTAAATGAGTTAAAAATGATTTTATTAATTTCTTTATTTTTTTCAAAAATAAGTTAAAAGGAAAATTTTAAAATGAATAATAAAAATATGTAGGATAAAATTAGGTGGCTACAACATGCCCCCCCTTCGTGCATCCTTGTAGGAGTGGAAGGTGGACGAAGGTGTAGCCACTATCTTGTCAAACTAAGATATTTTAGACAAAATACTGATGTCAAGGACTATGGATAAGGCAAGATTCACGCAACAAAAAATAAGCTGGAGGCCAGAGATAAAACAAGCGTCACCGCAGCAGTACGGCGTCGAGGACCAGGGATAAAACAAGCACCTCATGACAAGAGAACAAATAAGCTGGAGACCAGGAATAAAACAAGCGTCACCGCAGCAATACGGTGTCAAGGACCAGGGATAAAATAAGTGCCTCATGCAAAAGAATAAGAGTAAATAAACTGGAGGCGAGAGATGAAACAAGCGCCACCACAGCAATATAGTGTTAAGGGCGAGGGATGAAACAAGCACCTGTTGACAAGAATAAATTAGGTTGAAGGCCATAGATAAAACAAATGCCACCACAGAAAATAACACAAACATTACAAAGCACAATTTCAAATCATTAAAAGGCATATGTAAGTCATTACATATGAGAATATTAATTAAATCATTATTTTCTTTTATACTTCCAAAAGGTTAAAGTACAAAATAGCTCATATGAATCTTTGAGTAATCATTAGTTTCTGTAAGGTTTGTCACAAATTTGATACACATGGATACAATCCTTTTAGAACAGTGCAAAAAACTCGTATGAACAAAAATCTTAGGAAACCGCTACTACTTTATGCATAATACTTCTTCACAAAATTTGCACTTAATGGGTTAGGCAAATCATTCTCATCCATGATTGTAAGGATCAAAGCTCCAGTAGAGAAATTCTTTTTTACTACGTATGGTCCTTCATAATTAGGGGTCCATTTTCCTCTATGATCTTTTTGAAATGGCAAAATCCTTTTAAAGACCAAATCCCCTTCCTGAAAATGATGTTGTTGAACCTTCTTATCGTATGCACGAGTCATTTTCTTCTGATAAAGTTGTCCTCTACACAACGCAGTCAACCTTTTCTCTTCTATGAGATTTATTTCCCCGTACCTCATTTGCGTCCACTCAGCTTCTTCTAATTCTGCTTCTTTGATTACCCTGAGAGATGGAACCTCAACCTCAATAGGCAAAACAGCTTCCACGCCATAAACCAGAGAGAATGGAGTTGCCCTAATTGATGTGTGAACTGACGTTCGGTAACCGTGTAATGAAAATGGTAACATCTCATGCCAATCTTTATACGTGACAGTCATCTTTTCAATAATTCTTTTGATATTTTTATTCGCCGCCTCCACTGCTCCATTCATCTTAGGACGGTACGAGGTAGAATTGGAGTGCTTAATTTTGAACTGACTACATAAATTATTAATTAACTTATTGTTTAAGTTCTTTGCATTATCAGTGATGATAGGTTCAGGCAGGCCGTACGACATATAATATCCTTCCATATGAATTTGACAACAGCTTGCTTGGTGACACTTTTGTACGATGTAGCTTCCACCCATTTAGTAAAATAATATATGGTTACCAAAATGAATCGATGACCATTCGACGCCTTTCGTTCAATTGGCCCAATCACATCCATTCCCCACATAGAGAAAGGCCATAGGGCTGTTAATACATGCAGGGGGGAGGCTGGAGCATGAGTTTTATCAGAGTATATTTGACATTTATGACATTTTCTTGCATATTTGATGCAATCTGACTCTATAGTCGACCATAACCGGCACGCATAATTTGTCTTGCCATCATGTGTCCATTTGTATGTGTTCCACAAACTCCCTCATGCACTTCTTCTAGAATTATCTTAGCCTCTGACGCATCCACACATCTTAAAAAAGTCATATCATAATTTCTCTTGTACAACACTTCTCCATTAAGAAAAAAATTCATAGCCAACTTTCTAATGACACGTCTACTATTTTTAGATGCTCCCAAGGGATATTCTTGACATGTAATATAGTGTTTAATATCGTGGTACCACGGTTTTCCATCAGACTCTTGCTCAACGCTCATGCAATATGCTGGAGTTTCACACTTTTCAATTCTTATAGGCTGAATTTCCTCATTGTAGGCCACTTTAAACATGGCAGATAGAGTAGCCAAAGCATATGCTATTTGATTACTTTCACGTGGGATATGTTTGAATGTAATTGACTCAAAAGTTTGAGCCAACTCTCGAATGTACTTGTTATAGGGAATCAATTTAGAGTCTCTGGTTTTCCACTCCCCATTAAGCTGATGTATTACCAAGAGAGAATCCCCATAAACTTGCAACCTCTTAATTTTTCATATCATAGGCCATTTGAACACCCATACTGCATGCTTCATATTCAGCCATGTTATTTGTGCAATCAAAGTACAACTTAGTAGTTAGAGGATATGATCCTCCATCAAGAGACATTAGAATAGCCTCCACACCATGTCCTACTTCATTTGTGGCTCCATCAAACAACATCGTCCATGTTTCTCTATCCTGCAGCGTCTCCGATACTGTTATGACGTCTTCATCTGAAAATTCAAATTTCATTGGTTCATAGTCTTCAACTGGCAAATCAACTAGACAATCAGCGATTGCACTTCCTTTTACTGCCTTTCGTGTAACGTAGACAATGTCAAACTTGGATAGCAATACTTGCCATTTAGCTATTCTTCCAGACAGAGACGACTTTTCAAAAATATACTTTATAGGATCCATATTTGAAATGAGCCACGTAGTATAGTACAACATATATTGTCTTAATCTCTGAGTGGTCCATGCCAAGGCGCAACATGTCTTTTCCAACAGTGAGTACTTTGATTCATAATTCATGAACATCTTCCTTAAATAATAAACAGTTTGCTCCTTCTTTCCCATAGAATCATGTTGCCCTAGCACACATACCATTGACCCATCTTTCACTGTCAGGTATAAGATTAATGGCCGCCTCAAAGTTGGTGGGACGAGGATAGGAGGACTTTGCAAGTAGTCTTTTATTTTATCAAAAGCTCTTTGGCAATCTTCATTCCAGTGACAAATCTCATTCTTGAGTGACAAATCTCATTCTTGAAAAGGAGTTTTAAAATCGGTTCGCAAGTTTGAGTGAGGTGTGAAATGAATCGTGCAATGTAATTCAACCTCCCTAGAAAACTTCTAACCTCCTTTTGTGTTTTTGGTGGCTTTAAGTTTACTATCGCCTTAATTTTGTCTAGGTCCAACTTTAACTGGAATTTCCGTAATCGCTCGAAAAGTTTACGAAGGGTAACCACATGCTTTTCTTCAGGTCTAGACTTGGCAATCATATCATCAACATAAACTTCAATTTCTTTATGCATCAAGTCATGAAATAGTGTAACCATCGCTCTCTGATAAGTTGTTCCTGCATTTTTTAACCTAAAAGGCATTACTTTATAGCAAAATGTTCCTCACAAAGTGATGAATGTTGTTTTTTCTTGATCTTCTAGAGCCATTTTGATTTAGTTGTACCCTGAAAATCCATCCATAAATGAGAAGGTGGAAAATCCAGCTGTATTATCTACCAACACGTCAATGTGAGAAAGAGAAAAATTATCTTTAGGAGTTGCTCGATTAAGATCTATGTAGTCCACACACATTTTAACCTTTCCAACTTTCTTTGGAACTGGGACTATATTTGCAACCCAAACTGGGTATTTCGCCACTGCTAAGAAACCAGCATCAAACTACTTTTTAACTTCTTCTTTGATTTTAATCAACATATCAGGTTTCAGTTTGCGAAGCTTTTGCCTTATAAGCTTACATTCTGGTTTAAGCGGTAATCGATGTGTTACAATTTCTATATCCAAACCAGGCATATCTTGGTAGGACCATGTAAATATATCTTTGAACTCGTGAAGTAGAGCCACCAAATCTGATTGATTCTGCTCTGGAGCCAAAGTACCAATTCGCACTTCTTTCATTTCTTCTCATGTTCCCAAATTGATAACTTTCAAAATCTCTTGATATGACATGGTTTTCTTTTCCTCTTGCTCGATCATTCTTAATAATTTAGGAGATATATCAGATTCGTCTTCTTCAATATTCTACTCAAGATTACAGATTGAAACCTCAAAATCAACAATGTCACTGATGTCGCTTTCAACCCCGGTGCCATTTTGTGATCCCTTAGTGACATTTAGCGTCTTCTTGATCTCCCAATTGTTCAACTTAAATTCTGGTGGACATTGATAAACCAATAGATGAGCTTAAATAATATTCTAAGAGATGACAACAATTGAGGTCTCAGAATCTGCGCTACGTCCCTTTCCTTGGTTGGTATTGAATAACCTTTCTCCAAGTCTAAATGTTTCGAATAGATGAGGTTTGTGCATTATTCCCTTCTTCACCTTGCATCCCTCAAGTCGTGCGTTTCTTTTTTCTTTTTTTTTTTGCCCGTACCTTCTCCCATTTAGAAGTCGTTGGCTTATAACCCAACCCGAACTTCTCCTTGGTTTTAGAAAGAGAGAACAATTTAGAGCCTCCTTGATTATTCTTTACTAAACCCTTGGTCATTTGGAAATCACTTTTTATCATTGTCCTTGCAATCATTAAAGATGTTTTAGACACATAACGATCCATATCCAAACCCTCAGTTGGA
>JBBPDI010000032.1:4945732-4957575 GCA_037974545.1 Cucumis variabilis | reverse complement strand
GTAGGAACGGCGGCGGTTACTGACGGGTTATATATGTAACCTAAGTAGCTCCTCCGATTGATCGGTGGGGAATTTTTAGGTCCGTATTGTCAGAGACAACGCCGACGTTTTGTTCACTTGCTTCGGTTAGTGGCAGAGTACTTTTGTTAATAAGTTCACAAATGAGGGGTACTTTTGTCATGTTAAAATATTTACAAAAATATACTAAAGTTTTATATCTATAAGTCTATGGTGTCTGTATGAATGTTAGAGAAATTAAAAACAAAAAACTTCTTTTTTTACATCTATGTTTGAAAAAAACCAACCATGGAAACAATTATGTGAAAATGAGAGTAATTCAACTCGATTCGATTCTCTATTTAAAGGACATAGTGTCACTTGAACGATTTATACTAATATGAAATTCTTTACGTGTGAATGTCTAAAAAACATGTCTTAACTAATTGAGTTATTTTCAAGTTGTTTATTCAACATTTAGAAATTATTTTTCATTTAATTTTGTATCTAATATAGGCTTAAATTTTTTTAATCTAATGTATTATATATTCATTAAACTTTTAAGTCTTTTGAATATATATTTTTTTATGTTAGTGTACGTATATAAAACAAAACTAAAAATATTTACAACTCGTAGAACAAAAACAAAAAACTCATGAAGTCCATGTAACTTGCACTAAATTTATCATAAATTTCATTTTTTTTTCTTTTCAGAATTTTATCTCCTCTTCTAAAATTTATTCCTTCTTTGTCATATCTCATCTCCAACATCCTCTTTTTCATAAACACAATACTTTTTTCTCAATCTTCTTTCAGTAATTTGTCTTTTTTTTCTTCTTCTTCTTTTTTCATATCAAGTATTGTACCAAGATCATTTAGATTTGGTACAAAATCATTTAAACTAGGTACAAGGGTACAAAATTATTTATACTAGGTACAAAGAAAAGACTATGTACAAAGATCATTTAAAGTGGGAACAAGTTCGTTTAGATTGAGTACAAGGATACAAGATCATTTAAACTACATACAAAATTGTTTTTCGTGCATGTGTGGTCAATGAGTCGCGAGGTATTTTTGTTATTTCACGTTGTGGGCTCGGGAGCTTGTTTCTTTTTCAAAATGGTTTTAAACGTAACTATTTTTGCATTTTGTTCTATTTTTTAAAAGAAAAAATCCTACTTTTTAAGAAAAGTTGTCAAAAATAGCAAAATAAAGAAAATATTTACCCTTGAGGAATGAATTTTGTTTTTATCGATTTTTTTTAGTAAAGTGTAAATAATTTATTATTTTTATTATTTTTTTAAAAACTTCTATTTTTAATCTATTAAACCCAAAATTTAAATATTGAACTACTTATCGATATTTTTAAACTAAAATGAATTTTGAAAAAACAAGTTTATGAAATAATATGATTTAGAATAAATACTTAAAACCAACTTTAAGAAAATGAATTTTGAGTATTTTTCATGGTTAATGTGAATTTTGAGTGCTTAATGATTAAGCTCTATGAAAAAAAAACTTTAGCCACCACCTTGGTGATCCTCGCTAGCCAACATTTGACCAATGTCTCCAAGGACTGTCATTCGATGAACCTCCACGCAACCATCGAAAACCAATTTTCATCTACTAATTTTTCCCACAATCACTTCCAACCAACTTCCGATAACCGATGTTGGCTAAACTTTGGATGATGGTTTTCTGGTGACCATCACATAATAACCTTTAAATGTCGTGAACCTCTGATCACCATTTTCCTGCTACTATTTTTTGTGAACCATTGACGATACTTTTGTTTATTGTTTTTAGGCAATTGGTATCGACCAACCTCTGACAATCACTTTCTGACATCAATCACCAATCAACTTTCGAAGAACGTCTTTTTATGTTCACCATTTGTCAAGTTTCTACGACGTTTTTCAATAACCATAGTTAACAAACTCTTGTCAACATTTTTTGACGACCCTTTTCAGCAACCGTTGTGAACCAAATTCAACACGATTTTTTTACTACCATTTTCTAGTGATCATTGTTGACACACCATTGACTATTGTCAATTGTTTTCGACAAACCTCCTATCATAGTTTTTCTAGCAACTGTTTTTCTCAAGCCCCAATGGCAACTTTTGTATACCATTTTTCCTGTAGTAATTGTCGACGATCATTTTCGCTAACCATCTTTGGCCAATTTCTTGTCACCATTTTCCAATTATTGTCGTCTGCGTACCTTTAGCCATTGTTTTTCTGTGACTAACGTTGACCAACTTTCCTTTATCATTTTTGGCAATCGTTGTCTACAATTTCCATCCACTGTCTCAGCGTGATTGTCGATAGTCAACTTTCAGCAATCATCTTTCTGGCACCGATACTGAGCAACCTCTTGTCACCTTTTTCCAATGATCGACACTAGCCACTTTCGCTGACGGTCTCGGGTGACTATTTCATGCTACTACTGACTGTCAACTTCCAACAACAGTTTTCTAGTGATCAATCTTGGCCACCTCATACTACTATCTTTGTTGAATGTTGACCAACTTCGACCACCAAATCCACAGATAAGGATGGCATAGGGTGGAGCAGGGAGGGCTCCTTGTCCTCATCCCCGTCCCCACGATGCATCTGGGCGGGATCCCCCATCGAGGAAACGGGTCCCTCCATTCCCCATTTGATTGATGAAATAATAGGCAATAATTGACACCCATGACAACGACAAAACCTAGCTATAGCGGCAGTGACAACAAACGAATTTAACTGTGAATCTTTGAAGACAAAAAAAAATAAAAGAGAAGATAAGATAAGAAGAAGATTAATTTTTATTTCTTTTAAAAAAAGCAACAAAAAGTATTTTAAAAGAAAAAAAACTAAGAAGAAAAAGAAGATTATTAAAGAAAATGTAAGAAAGCTAGGAAAGGCTCACGGCTAGAGGAAGGTGGAGTTGTTCAGGAAAATTTAAGTTGAAAAAAAATGATAGATTCGAGTTTAGTTTTGTTGGGGTTGGGCTTATGCTCTTAGTCAGAGGAATTGGACGGAATGGAAAATTTTGGGGAGCCAGTTGGAATGATAGAAAAAAATGGAATTAATAAGTTCTATAACAAATTTTCTGACTGGTGCCTTTTTTATTCCCGCTTTGCTTTGATTTTATTTTATGTTATGATTTTCACGGACATTGTATATTAAATGTATCGGAAATTTGTAAGGCCACTGGATTTTTGAAAACATCATATATTTTTCAAGCTCGAATATTGTGTTACATCCTAACTGAATCTAAAATTTATTTATTTGTTGTACAATATTGAACCAAATCTTTTTATTTGAATCTCTATCCATAATATCTACTATTAGTTATTCTAACTTAACCTTTATATCTAATAAATGTTTATATATTTATTTAATAAAATTATATCCCAATTGAACATTTATCCTTAATAAATGTTTATGCCACGATCTTTGCGCCTCCGAAAACGAAAATTAGAGCTATCCCTAGTCGATAATTCTTTGAGTCGTAGGTTGGATCAATGAAATTTGATGAGAGAGATAAAGAAAGCACGTAGATTGATTGACTGGATCTTATAGGTCCTCCGCCTAAGAGCGCAAACCAAAGGCAAAGGATGGTCCGACCTATCATTCCATTAAGAAGTCCTTCAGATGGTCAAAGAGTTATCGATTAGGGATAACTCTGATTTTCGTTTCTGGAGGCGCAAAGATCGTGGCCCACTCCACGGGATATTGTTTTGTTGGAACTAATATTTCTCAAATTCTTTAAGCTTTCCGAAGTCCGAAGGATATTTATCTATAGGACTATCCATTAGAGCATTAAGCCTTCGCACCGCAATATTCTTTGTGCCTCCCGTCCAGAGTTCGGAGGATTCATCCGTAGTCCAGAGGATTTATCCGTAGGACTTTTCGTAATTAACCTAAGGAGCGTAGCGACTCTATTTTTTTGCATAGTAGTTCCTGGATTCTTCTTCTTCTGGTGGAGGGCAGGAAAGAAAGAAAGGGGAGCGAAGCGACTTAATCAGCTGTAGTTGTAGCATCTTGAAAAGCGCAAAGAATATTGCGTCAGCTCATTAACGATAACAAAAGCATAATTCACTCATTAACGAGAATTCTTCTTTCATAACCTGTTTAGATTTTCCTAATGGATAGTCCTCCAGACTGGATAGTCCTACGGATGAATCATCAAGACTCCTCGATTAATTACGGAAAGTCCTCCTTCTAATGGATAGTCCTATGGATGAATCCTCCAGACTTCGAACTACTTCGCTTTATTACGGAAAGTCCTAATTCTAATGAATAGTCCTACGGATAATTCCTGCAAAACCTAGACCTTTGATAGTAGAATCCTGCTACGTTACGCTTCCGCATAGGATAAATCAAGGATAGGATAACTAGAAAGTAGTTTCAGGCTGTGTCCACTCTTTCGCGAAGGATGAATGTTTGTTTTTGGATCTTTGCACCGCACCGTGGGGGAGTCCGGATAAATCCTTCGGACTATCCATTAGGGAATTATCGAAAGAATATAGAGAGAGTTTACAAATTGAAAAGAAAGGATATGATAAATATCCAGTAGTTTACGGCTCTTTCCGCTACGCGTAGCTCTGCTTCCTCTCCAAAGGAGAAAGCAAGTTTTTAGTTTCAGGTTGTCTGCTACACTACGCTTCCGCTCCTAAGAAAGAAATGAAGAAGGCGCAAAGAATTTGAGAAATACTTTGATCCTGAGATTGTAGGAGAAAGAAATAGAAAGTAGTTGATAGTTTATGGCTCCGCCTCCGAGGTAGCTATCACATCTAAAAAAGATAGAGTCACTACGTGTAGGATAAATATCCTGTAGTTTCCCAGATAAATAGAAATAAAGGCTAAAAAATATTGAGAAAGGCTCAATGCAATTTGAGCTTTGACCGCTACGTTACGGCTCTGCCTTCGCTCCGGGGTAGCTATCTCATCTCAAAAAGATAGTCGCCACGTGGGATCAAGTGCTTCTTTAAAGGCTACGCGTAGCTCCAGTTAAGTTAATTATGGATAGTCCTACGGATAAATCACTTGGACCTTTGTTTGTTGGTCCGAAGGCTAGACGCAAAGTTCGGTTAATTACAGATAGTCCTAGGGACGGAGGTGCAATGAAATATGCCTTTCAGAGTTGCGTGAGAAAGCTAATATGGATTTTTTAGAATTAAGCTACTGAGGACCAAAGCAAGCTTGCGAAGCAAGCGAGGCAAGAGCTTCTTTCAGCTTTTCCCGAACCAAAAGATCCATTTGAACTCCAATTTTAATTGGAAATCAGAGATATCCCTAATTGATAATTCTTTGACCACTCCACTCTATTAACCGAGACTTTCTATTCGATTAAAGACCTAGCCACGAGACCAACTCCTATCTTCTGAGATCAATTCCCAGATGCTTCGAGGCCGCAAGCTTCTTTAGAGGAGGAGATTTCTTCTGAATCAGGGAAACTATTGAACCGAAACTCTTTCCATAGGCATGATTATGCACTAGCAAGTTCCATGAAGAGAAGTCATAAGCCAAAGATGATTAACAGACTCTATACCAAGTCATAGAGCGATAGCAAAAGAGCGAGACCCGCGTAGTTAGGAGCAAAGTTTGGTTAATTACGGAAAGTCCTACTTCTTTCAATTACAGAAAGTCCTACTTCTATATGGATAGTCCTCCAGATGAATCCTGCGGACTCCGGATAAATCCTTCGAACGTTCAAAGTCGCATGTTTAATTGTGCCTTCGAACTGTTAAGGAGTGCAAGGATGAGATGAAAGAAAAGAGGTGAAGAGGCAAAAAAAAAAAGAAATGGCGCTAGATACAGCTAACCCTAGGCCAGCGGGAAGCCGCTCTCCCGCTTGACCGCAAGGAATTTCATGAATTTCATTATGAAAGATTGAATTGGATCTTGGCCTTATGGTTGCTCTCGCTCTTTTTGAAATAATCTAATAAATGATGATAGGATAGCTTGAAGCGAAAGGGTGCAGATCGAAGGACTAATCTCTCAAGCCTTTTTATGATGAGGAAATCCTATTGGATGCAAATCTCTTTTTTTATGTATTCCAAAGATTACTATCCTAGAAAAAGTTCCATAAATCAGAGACCTACGGCAAGAAAAGCATAGTAGGAGTCATTCGGACCAAAAAAACTCGTCAATGAACAACGCTCCTTAAGGCGCGAAACGAAGCGACTGTTATGGCTCAATGTAAGATTCGTTCTTCTTATTTGGGTTCAAAATAATGGATTTCTAATCTGGAAAAAAGGCCTACTTTTCTGGTTCATTCATATTCTCAAGATTATCGAAGCGGTGGAAATAGGGCATGTCTCTTCCTTATTTGTATTTGTACCAAAGGCGAAAGAGACCAGACAAAAGAGAAATAAAACGACAATTGCCTTGGGCAATAGGGGATCCAACTTCCTCGTCTACGACTGATGGGGCTTCTGACTCCTCTCCCTTTGTTGTTCCAGGTCAAGTCAACTCATCTGTCGCTCGCAAATTCTTTGCGCCTTTCAGCCTTAACTTCCTAAAGAACGGAGACTGACCAAAAGGCTTAATAAAAGAGTGGCTTTTCGACCCGCAACTTTCTTGACTTCTATGGTTTGACTTTCATGGGTTAGCCTAATTATTTGGTATTGTAGAGTCCTTGGGTTAAGAGCTCAATTCTCCCCTCAAATTGTATCTACGTGCTAATCCTAGCTCTATCACAATTCCGCGTAAACGAGGTAGGCTTTTGACTCATTCAAGTGGATGCTTTATTTAAATAAAAGAATGAAAGAAAAAAAGTCTAAACTATTTCTTTCGCCTATCACTCGCAAATAACGAGGCGTATTGATCTATTTCATCTTCATCTTATGTCTGAGTTGATATAGTAGATATGGAGTCTGCAATTTCATCAAAATTCGTTAGACAAAGAAAAGAGGAAGCTGAAGATACAATTAAGAGTTGGGCAGTCTTAAGCCGAGTGTGTCATGAAGCAGGCTTTCCCGAGGGGTTAGTAGCAGCTTATTTGATTCCCGGACTCGGAGAGGATTATGGGCGAAGGCGCTCGATTGTATCAAATCTCTTTATCAAAGCAGTCATATCAGTTACGATAGAAGCAGCTGAGGCAGCATAACGAAAATCGTCCATCTATCCTGAGTTGGATCGAGGAAAGGGATCAACCGAGTTGGAGTCCAGAATATAATAGAAGGATTTGACGTTCTTATTAGTTTCTTTTATTAAGGAAGATGGAGAAGGAAGAAAAAGGAATCAACGGAAAAAAATATCCAGAAGAAGAAGAGGCAAGGTGAAAAGAATATTGACCTAGCGAAGAAGCCATAAGAATCAAGAAAGCGCAACTTTTACCTTGCGTAAAAAAAGAAGGCATTTGACTTTTTTAAAAAAAGCTTTACTAGAGAGAAAGCCTATCCTCCAGAGCGATAGGGAGAGGGGGGAAGGGACTGAAAATGGATGAAGAACTGAACTTTGACCTCTAATGGGAAGTCCCATATTAAGCTACGGAGGCAGGAAAGAAAAATAGTATGAATCCTTGTCAATATTCTTTTTTGAGCCTGTATTTTTCCTACGCGGAAGCGTAGCGTAGCGGTTAAAGCTCAATATGAAAAGAGTCTGTTCAAAGTCAAGAAAAGAAGATTTCACTCATTAACGACAATAAAAGAATAATTCACTCATTAACTCGAATGAAAGAATAATTATGATTTCATAACCTTGTTTTTACGGAATCAAGAATAGACCTCTCTTTATCCGGACCACAAACTAAAACTAGAAGTTCTCAATGTGAATTTCTTTTACCTTTCTAATGGATCGGTTGCTATTTTCCGGCTTTTTTGAAGCAAAATAGGACTTTTTAAAAGATTGATAAATAACGATAATTGAGTTCAAAAGAAGGCATTTGACTTTATTTCTTGCTACTTTATAGAAGTTGGTTAATTACTTTTTTTACTCTAAAGAAGAATTAAAGAAGACAAGCAAGCCCTTCCCCAATCTTGCCTATTTTGAGGAAGGAACCCAGCCCATGTTTGCAAGCCTACACAAGATGTCCTGCTCTTTTAACGGAATGAAGCTAGCATTTTTCAGCTTTCTTTTTCTTACACTCGCCTTGGAGGAATGAGATAAGCTCCCATTCACGGTTAGAAAGCCTTTTTTAACGCATACTGAGCCCTAAGAAAGGGGGTGGTCATCGAGAAAGGGTCGTCAAAGAATGGTACCTATACTCTTTTTCTTGGTTTTCTGGAGGGCTCCTTTCTCTAAAGAAAGAAGGTCCTACTAAAGGCTCAAAGTATTTGAGAAGAGAGAGGAGAGAAAACAGAGTTAAGGATTACTAGTAAGAGGAAAGCCCACCATAAACAAGTCCCGCAACATAGGCTTTAATCTAAGAAGTGAATATAGTATTGAAAGAGGCTCACTCCGCGATGTCCGACTATCCACTGTCCCGCAACAAATATGTATGGAATAGAGAGGACCGACTATCCTAAGACCTTTCATAACTTCCTAGCCTTTTGCGAGATCTAATCAACCTGACTTTTCCTTCGAGTTAGCATAATTTATTTTCTAAAACTTCTAAAATATATATTTAACTAAGAGTTTTTTTTTAATATAACAAACCAGAAAAATTTCAAAAATCCATCAATCTACAATGAAAAATATAAAAAATGTCATGCGCCACTCGCACGAGTAATATATTTGGACAAGATTGTTTAGATTTGGTTACCCATATTTAAACTACATTTTTCACTATTGTTTGGTACACGATTGACATTTAGATTTGTCTATACACTTGTTTAGATCTGAGGGTTTAGATTTGGCTATCCAAATCTCAATTTTTTGAAGAGTTTTTGGTACACGATCGTATTTTTCAAGATCATTTATATTTGACACACAATCTTGAACTAAAAAACACTTTGGAAAAAAAATAAAAATTTATAATTGATTGAAAACGAAAATCATGATTTTAAAAAAATATAAATGAAAAATTGCATAAGAAGAAGAGAAAGAAGAGAAAAAACAAGATAGAAAGAAAAGGCAAACCTTGAATATTTAAAAAAAATGGACAGATTCATAAACTTTTTTATTTTTTTATACGGGTTGTAAATGTTTTGACACTGTGCTATATTTATGAAAACTAACCTTTAACTAATCAATAATATCTATTTTATAAGATTTTGAAAAAATATATAGGTTTAATAAAGTTTACAAAATATCTTATTCTTTTTATTATTTTAATCTTGTATTAAACTAATTATATCTATATTTAATAAAGTTTTATTCAATTATTTTTTAGAAATATCAAAATAGTTCATTAATAAAATTTATAAAGGAGGGAATGTTTGATTGCTATATTAGATTCACTTTCATTTATCTAAAATATTAAAAGAATTTTTCAATCTATCTAAACGTTTTGACTAGTTTGAAAATTGTCATATTCCTTAAAAAAAATTCAAACTCTTACCAAAGTTTTTAGTTTTTTTTTTCTATTTTTATAACTGAAGATTGTAGAGAAAGGAGAAAATAAGTTTTCAAACCATGATTTTGCAAAAGAATGACAAAAAAAAATCTCTTCATTAAATTGTCGACATAAGAGAAAAGAAGGTTTTCAAACCGTGATTTTGAATAAAATAATGAATGATAGAGGCATTCAGATTTAAGGTCATTTTTCCATCATTTAAAAAAAAACTGCACTATTGTGTGATATGACAAGGCATTTAAATTTAAAATTATTTTTCTATCGTTTAAAAAGAACTACACGATTGTGTGGATATGATATAAACGATTGTTTACCACAGTAAACACGATCATTTTGCGTGATCAAAACAATCGTTTAGATTTACATTTTTTTTCATCATTAAAAAAACTACACGATCACAATCGTTTAGAAGAAGAATTACACGTGCACGTTTGATCGCGTGTTGGTTAAAACATTTTTTGTATTTTGAATTGTAGGCCTGTAAGTTTTTTCTGTTTTCAAAATTGTTCTATATAGGATAAATATTTTGCTGATTTGTTATATTTTTAATCCCTACTTTTATTCCTTAAATATAGTTCAATAAAAAAAATTATAGTTTTTCAGTAGCTAAAATTAAGATCAAAATAACAATTTATTTTAATTTGAAGTTAGTAAATTATGGTTAAAAACTTCTCTTTTTAATAAAGACAAGTCTAACCCAGTAAAGTTAAAATATCAAACCAATAAATAATAAAACAAATAAAATTATAATTATGGTCAAATCTATATTTCAATTTTTTTTAAAAAAAAATAAAAATGTTCTTATAAATTTTTTAGTTTATTTTAAATTTAACTATTTTAATATTATTAAGATGAGACAATTTAAACTAATTTAAAATCTAAGCGAGGACTAAATACTAACAAATATTTCACAAACTCTAAATTTCACATTGTTAGCATTCTTAGACTAGCCTAATCCTCACGCTTAACATTTTCTGGCTTAGCATTCTAAACTTGTGTAACAAATGCCCTTTTAAGACTAACAGGGTAGAAAACCAATTGAAGTTTTTTCATTTGTATAGAGAAAATTCAATACAACAAATTATTTTTAAATATAATAAAATGAACTAAAATATTTATAAATATAACAAAATATTTCAATCTATTTGTTATAATAGACTACTATATATTCTTTCTGAATCCTAATAAGCTGCACAATTTGTCGTCTAGTAGATAATATTTATCTACTCGTAAGCACAAATAATAGTCTATACAAAACAATTTTGACATTCAAACCCTTTTTTTTCTATTTATTTCCCCCAACTTATCATCTGGAACGCTAAAAAAAAGCATAAGCTTGCAAAGGTAATCTTACTTTATTTAAGGAAAATTGTAAAAATAGTTTGTTTTGACATTCAAACCTTTTTTTTTCTTCATTTACACTTTCATGTTGTGAATTTTTTTCCTTGAGTGGTTTTTATCTTTCCTTTTATCCATAAATAGTTTGTTTTATCAATTAGTCTCCAAAAACACCCCTTTTCAAAAAATAATTCAGATTATACAAGCCAACACAATTGTAAGTCTTTTCTTAAAAAAGTTCAAAACAATATTCCAACCTGGGTAAATCACATGTTCATCACCATTTAAAACTTATACAAATATTAAACTCATTGCATCAACAAAATAGTTCATCAAAAAATGGCATAAACTACCTCAAATCCTCACACTTGCTACTAAGAAATATAATAATAGAAACGCCCAACAAATACAAACTCACTAAATGTCTCTCGTATTCAAGTGAGCTTTGAATCACTACAAAAACCTAGTTTGTAGATCAATTGTGACCTCAACTTTTACATACTAACAATGTGATGAAGGGGCAATACTTGAAGTAAGCAACTCAAGCAAGTTTGTAGCAATTCTAGAATAAACCACTGTTTGACAAACAAAATAACATAGATAGTAGGAAAACCAAAACAATGACGATGAACATCAAGTATAGCATTTCATTCTATGCCATATCATATCATATTTAAACCTAAAAATGGTTAGTACTTACATTTAAATGGGCAGGGTCAATTAAAGAAATTAATTCTAGCATGCGGGGAAGCATGAAGAACAAAAAGTAAACAACGTGAGCTACCAAAAAAGATGGAGGAAAACTTGAGATTCGACGACACACCTTTACGAAATAGCCCAACAACGGTCAGAGCAAGCAACTGGCTGAGAAATCTGATGATAACGCCCTCAACAAATCCAGTTCCAATAAGGTCTCGATGACTTTACAGACGAAAACAAAAGGCCATTTTTCCACCAAGTTTTTCTTTGTGCCAAGTATTAATGTTAATATCTAATTCCTAGCCGCAATCAGCTCTCTACCACTTAACAAAACTGGGGAAACTACCGTGCCTAGCATG
>JBBPDI010000032.1:4916438-4927195 GCA_037974545.1 Cucumis variabilis | reverse complement strand
TCAAGAAGGTGAGGACTGAATCTGTGCTCACCGGGACCGGTTAGGGTTAGGATAAAGATATTACCTCTTCTTTGTAACGAAGACATTGGACCAGAATTGAATGAATTTTGAGGGGGGAAATGGACGGCGGGATTTTTAAGGAGTGGGTTTGGGATGTTAGCGGCGATTGAAGATCAGTACTGGAGATGTGAACACAAATAAAGAAATCCGTAATAAGCCATAAAATAAACGCCTAAAAAATGCTATACCCAATCATACATTGACATGTAAGAGGATGCCCTTATTGTTTTAGAAAGAAAGAAAAAAATGCTTTTTAGATTGATTGCCCTTCATCCTTGTCCTCGAAAAAATTTGTCATGAGATCATTTTTTTAAAAAATCAAATTGACTTAAAAACTAGGTTAATTCTTGCTCACTTCTCTTCTTCTTTGTGTGTTTATATTTGAAATTTTTAACAATAATTTATATTGAACTACATGCTTAACACACCTCGTTTGTTTAGACTATTGTTTGGAAGAATATTACACGCCTACACCTTTGATCATTGCATGTTGACTGAGATTTTTTTATAGTGGATTCTGTGAGTAAATATTTTAGCAGTTTTTTATATTTTTAAAAAGTAAAAAACAACAAATTAGTTTTTAAAATTGTATGTAAATATTTTACCAGTTTTTTATATTTTTAAAAAGATACATAAAACTAATTTGTACTTCCAAAAAGTAAACTTTTCGATAATGAAGATATCAAAATGACCTGTTTTCAAAATGTTCTACGGCTAAAATGAATCAAAATTAAAAATATACTTAATTTACATATTTAAAAATTTGAGATTAAATTACTTATTTGAGAGTTTTGAATTCACATCCCAACCATTTTTCTTTCCGAAGTTTGATCCTTCCAAGTTTGATCATGTCTAATTTGAGATTTCAAAGCAATTGAATGTTGTACTTATTTATTTATTTTTGGAGAAAAAGTAATTCAATTTGAATGGTTGGTTTGTTTGGATATGAGTGGAACAATAATTTATTGTTTAAGTTGTTTCCCTTATATTTATTATTATCATTATTTTTACTTTCCCAACATTTTCTTTTATAAACTTTGGTCATAACTTAAAATAAACAATTAGTATAGCATAGTCATCTACGAACAATGCGTGTTGGAATTTACAAGTACCGTTGTCTAAGCCTTGTTTGGTAATTCCGTAACTTTTTATTTTTTAAATTTATACTATTAAACTATTTTTAGATATAAAAAAAGGAAATAAAATATTTATAAATATACAAAAACATGAAAGTATCATAACAAACTACTATTTATGTTTATAATGTTGATAGTAGTTTATTATAGATAAATTGCGATACTTTTTAACAATTTTGTGACATTTAAATTAATTTTTAAGTTTTTTCTAATGTCATTAGATAAAGATTTAAATTTTTAGTCAAATTTAATTCAATTTTAACTTTGAAAATAGTCTTATAGTGTGTTTTCGGTACATTTTTAAGTATTTAATTTAAAAAATAAGTCATTTTGAACGGTCATTCAAAAATAATTTTATAAATTGTATTGTAACGTCTCAAAAATTTAGATAGTTTTTTGAGATAACTATCTTAATTTTTGTTTAATTTATTTGGACATTATTTGAAACTCATTTAGTGAAAATTATTTGATTTTATGAAAGTTAAAATTAATTAAATATTTTTTAAAGAATTTTGGTTAAAAATTTGTTTTGGGTTGAAGGATATGAATTTAATTAAATAGGTGAAATTATGGATAATTATATAAGTGAATATATAATTAATTAAATTGTGGAATGTTTAAAAATAATTATATTATTAGAGATAATATAATTAATAGAAGAAAATATATTTCGGAAAGGAGACAAAAAAAATATGATAGGAGTTTGAATGAGAAAAGAGAAAGATTTGTTTTGTTTGAAAAAAAGAAAGAAATAATAATAATGCTATTATTATTGTTTCAATTAAATAGGTTCTCAAAGTAGGTGCAAGTATTAACTTCATCTTTTTCATCACGACAAATCCTAGAGTTGCACCGTCCCATATTCTAGCCAACGAATACAGCTCCGCCATCTCCATTTAATCTATTCACGTCCAACACATATCTTGTTGGAATTTATGTCATAAAACTCATGATTTGTAATCATATTCTATTCAATAAGTCGTTATTGATACTATAATCTTAAAGCCAATAAACTAAGAACTCGAGGCTATTATTGAGTAAACTTGAGCTTTATGTAGAGACATAAACATGGGTCAAGTTTGAATATATAACCTAAATAGTCTATAATATACGAATACGATTGGACATCTTATTCTAGGGACACTATGGATGCGGCTCGCTTTGTAGATAGTACAAACGATGTGATTCTGAATAGTTTATGTAGAGACATGGAACTAGAGGCATCCTATGTAAAGATTTACATAACAATGGAACCATAAAATAGTCACTTTTAAGTTATAACACCGTTAACTTTGTAAAAAGGACTATTTCATTTATAGATATCCAATGTAACTTAATCTTAATCCTGATTTAACGATGAACTTCTATTCACACGGAAATATCCTTAGATTTGCATAGGTGAGGACAGTTCAATGGCCCTAGTCCAATCAACCTTTCATTTAAGGGGTAAGACTGAGTGAATAATTAGGAACATAGGGTGCAAGACGGAATTCATTCATACCCAATCTAAGGTTAGTAAATAAGTTGTTCCCTTAAGAACTGAATCCAGGTCTTGAACAAGAGAGCTCACCCTCTCATTGGCTCGAGAGGGATTCAGTTTATTAGTTGGACCTTAAACCATTTGTTCAATAGTGGATCAGTAGGACCTAAGGAACAAAATGTAGTCTCTAAGGTAAGATGGTACTTTGACCCAGTCGAGGTTACGAACAATCTTATGAAGGATTAACTTACTTATCATGGTTATATCACATGGACACAAAATATATCTATAGTGAGGGGAGTGCAACTACAAGACTTTAGGGGAATGACCCGTTAGTTAACGAAGGTTGATTAACTCAGTCTAAAGAGTTTAGACAATTAATCTTAGATCGTTGGAGTCCATGATCTATAGGTCCATTAGGTTCCCTCGCTAGCTCACAAGTAATCAACTTAGAACATTATGATGGAATAATTCGAATTGTTCGAATTAGGTAAAAAGAGAGAAACCGACGAATATATTAAATATAATCATCCATTATAAGTTTATGATAGAGCCTCATATTGAAATGTGATTTAAATATTAAAAATATGAATATGGATTCATATTAGGAAGCTCGAAATTGATGGAAAAGGTCAAAGTTGTAAAAAGTCAAAATGGTTGACTTTTGACTTTGGAAAATGAAACTTTGACCGACATTATATTCAAATATGATTTGAATTTTGGAAAAATGAATGTGGATTCATACTCGGGAGGTCGAAATTATTCAAGATGGATAAAATGGTAAAAAGTCAAAATGTTGACTTTGGACATTTTAGATGTCAAATTACCATATTACCCTTGGAAGCACATTGCATGTAATTAACAAATGATTTCATGTATGTTAGACACCTACTTGGTAATATGCCAAGTGTGGAGAATGGAAGCTCACTACATGCAATCTTTGCATGTAGTTTGATTATAAAAGGAGTGCATTGCAAAATGTAAAAAGAGACTTTTGATAATTTTTTATTTTGTGATTTGGAATTGCAAAATTAAAACCAAAACTCTTTTTCTCTCCGTAAGATCTTAAAGCTAAGTTCATCCTCCTAAATCCATCTCTCTCTATTTTCTCCATCCTTCGAGTCCCATAACTCGGTTCTAAGTCCTAAGAATAGCGGGTCAACGCTAGTTGTAGTCCCGATTTCAAATACGTGACGAGATTACGATAATAGAAAAGTATCAAAGGTGAGATTTATATTAACCTTAATTTTGTTTCATTTTAGGGTTGTAATTCATGTTAATCACTAAAGTGTTTAGTTGCAATTAGAGTAAATTTTGATATTTATTTCGCTGCTCATGTCTACTGTTTCCATCATATCTAAGTCATCCGGTCTTCAGGGTCCGTCCTCCACTTCGCGAGCCATCGTGTGTGAGGTTCCCTTTTCGTTCGCTAGTCGTTTCCTCTGTCGCTCTCTCCGTCACAAGTTTCCCATCAATCACCCGAAGCCGTAGCTTTCATGTCACGTCGTCCAGATCTGAATCGGCAGATCAGTAACACCTTCGAGCCACGCGCGTGCAAACTTCCTGAGCCAGTCCTCCCTCCATGAGCCGTGTGCTCGAGTTGATTATCCTCCTGCAGAGACGATTATCCTCTTGTTAAGCCATTTTGAGCCTCTTTTGTTTAGCCAAGCCACCAATGAGCCAAGTTGAGCCACTTTCTTATTTTTTTGTGAGTATTTAATTGGGTTTTGGTATGCCCATCAAATATCAATTTATAAATTAATATTGGATTTAAGTTGAATTTTATTAAATTGGATTTTGTTTCTTTGAAGGTCATTTCCATTTTGGATAAAGGTGTAGTTGTGAAATTGTTCCCATTCAAGGTTGTTTTAGTTTCAACCTTAGCCTTGGGTAAGTTGGAGATTTGAATTAAAGACTTGGATGTTAGGCGACAAATTTATTAATTCAATTTCATTTATATTTAGAATTTTTCTGTTTGGAAAACTTTGACTGTGACTGATAGGAACAATTTTTGTTAAGCTAATCTCAGGTAAGAGATTCTACTACTAGACTTTCGAAACAGAATTAAGAGCTTGCATGTGTTTTTTCCTTATTATGCATTGAGGTAACTAAGATGCATAATGTGACTATTATGGATGACTGATATAGATGACTACATAAATGACTGATATGTTATGATTGAGATATGTTATAACTGAGATATGATATGCTACATGTTATAGACTATAGTGTTCTGTTAATTTTTTCTGTTAGGGTCGTGCCCATATGGGTGTCCCTCAGAATCACCGCCTATTTATGCATGTGTTGCTAACTTTCATGAGTGATTCGACGGGGTCACTTTCAGTCTAATTCTCTTGGGCGTTCCTTCAGGTCGTCGAAGACCATGTGTTCCTTCGGGATCACTAAATAGTGTATGTTCAGGAGCATGATAGTTATGTGGTACTTCCTTACAGGACCCTAATGAAAAGTTAATAGATACCTAGAGGAACTTTCCATCCTGGAGAATGAAAGAGATCATTCATCATACTCTAAGATGCTTCTCTTACCTTTTTGCCTCTTTCTCTTCCCTTTCGTACTCACCATTTCTATGTTTTATTTTTCAGGCAAAAGTAGAGGTAGAGGAAAGCTGACGAATGATAAGAAGTGAACAGGGTTCACCATAGGAGAAAGTTTATGATTGCTTCTGCCTTCAAGTTTTCAGTATTTTGATTTATAATATTCTATTTAAAATTTTAGAACTCATGAGTACTCTTATGATATTTTCTTATTATTTCAAATAGAGTCCGAACTAGCATTTTATCTACTATTTTATCTCTACATACTTTATTTATAATTTATAAATGAGTATTTGAAGTTTTTCATTGAAAATTTAGTGTATTCTTTTATTTTTAATAAAATAGTCTCTATTTATGTTAATAGTAATAACCTCAATTTAGTATAAAAAGTTGGGTCGTTACATGTTATCTTATGGCTTAATCTCATATTACAAAGGTCACTCATCTTTATTTTAGACATCTAATCTTTTGTTTAATAACAAATGTCGCTAATTAAATCATAGTTTAGATTCTTGTTCAATAACACATGCCCTTATTAAATCATAGTTCAAATTCAATGGTTAGCATCAAGACACCTTGCCTAATACATGTTAATATGTCACAAGCAACAATGTATAAATGAATGTATTTGAAACTACACTCTAATCTCGACTCTCAACAACGAATTCTAGTTTTCTCCGATCATCACCTTAAACAGATATATTTGTTTCAATTACACTATTCTTCTTTAATTTTTGACAACAGATAACATTTAAACACCATACCAAAATTGCTAGTAGGAGGTTGAAGTTACGCTTTTAATATCTATATTTATAATATTTACGCCTATGTCTATATCTATACTAAAAAGCTAGGATTTATTAATAACATTTTGTTTGACCAAAAATCCATTTTAAAATAAATTAATTACAATTATACAATTCATTCCATCCATTCATTATTTATTACTAGCTGAATTAAAAGTAATAGTTCATTATTAAATTATTATACAACTCTCATCATTTAAGTTAAATTCTATTGATGAATTAATTGTAGTGGAACTTAACTAAAAAGGTAATTGGATTGATTGATTTTTTAATCACGGTGTTTGGGACAAGGGTTATCATAACCCTTCCCAAATTTTCTCAATCCTTCCTTAATTTCCTCAATTTTTCCTTATTCCTTACTCAATCCTTTCTTATTCCTTCCTTATTCCTTCTTCAATCAATCTCAATTTTTTCTAATGTATAATTAATCAAATTTTTAAATATTATATAATTCATTTTTTCATTCATAATTTTTATACTGGCGATTTTTGTTAATTTTAATATTTTTATTTAGAAAACACAATTTATTTTTAAGTCATGAATTTGGTACAATTACATTAGTTAAAAATTTTAATTTTTTCTTTTACTTTTCAATTAGGTAATTTACTGTGATTACACCGCTTGATCTGTATTTTCATTGCAATTAACAATTTAGTAAATTAAATTTACGAAATTTGTGTATTAGATTTAGAATGTGCATTTTAAAAAAATTAACAATTTAATTGCACGTAACAATTACATAAAAAAATGTTGAAAATGCACATCGTATTTAAGAAAACTAATGTAACTTGTTTTACGAAAATATGACGATTTGATAAATTAAATATACGAATATTTGTGTATTGGATTTAGAATACAAATTTTTTAAAAATAATAATAATAAATAATTTTTATAATTATACCCACATAATCCTTCTCCCAAACAAATATTATCATAACACTACCTATTATAATCCTTCTCTCAAACGCATATTATTATAACACTACTATTCATTATTCTTCCCCCAAACACGTATTATCATAACACTACCAATAATAAACCTTCCCCCAAACACATTTATTATCATAATCCTTTTCCCCCATAACTCTTTCTCTCCCCCAAACGCACCCGTAAAAATAACATGTCTTTTGTAGCAAATCACATAAGCTTGACATATGTGATTCATTCCTACCAAAATCAACATATCATTCACAAATATTGTACTTTTTTTTTTATCGTGTGAAAGTTCAAACAATATTGCAATCACATAGTATACTAAAAAATAAAATAAAATAAAAACTACAAACATAAAGATGGCTTACAATTTGTATATTAATTGAAACTGTTAGTATCTCGTTGCAAAAATAACTCTAAATTAAGAATATCTCTAATGTTAGTGTAGTGATTAGTGATAAATTTGTTTGAAGTTTTGTTGACTTCGAAAATAATCAATTTAAAACAATTTATATTGGCCTCGTTTAGTGACGCTTAATTTGGTTCTTGATTTTTTTTAAAACTAACCTAATACCCTTAAGACGGATATTCTTTTCCAAGAACTTAAGCTCCCCTCAAGTTTGTGAGACTCTCCTCAGAGTGTTGTATCTTTCTATCATATAAAATCTCATTTGTTGGAATGAATTAGGCTTCCTCTAAACTTAGAAAATCCTTCTCATTTTCTTAAAACAATAGCAATAGCAATGCAATTACATTTTCGATATCTGAAGTTATGATACAAATATTGTCAATCTTATAAAATCTAATAAACTTCAAATAAATTTTTCACTATAATAACGGTAGAAACATTTTTAATTTATAGTTACTTTTCTAACAAGGTATTGTTAGTTTCTTCATCTAGTAATTATAAGAGTAGTTTTTTTAACAAACCTTTTTCTAAGTTCAATGTTATTTTGAAATTTTTCATAGTTTAAGGTTATTTTTTAAACAAAACATTAACCATTTTCATATAAAACTAATTCTAAGATATTATTTCTAACTTTTTTTAAAAAAATTGAAGGCATTTTTTAAACTTTTAAAAATTCAGATGTGTTTTTTTAGGCAAAAAGCAAAGTTGAGGGACTGTACTCCAAAATATTTTTAGAAGAATAGATGAAAATATTTAGACAAATATAGTAGTTTTAGACCATGGATGAGAGGAAAAAACAAACATAGAAATGAGGGAATAGATGAAGTTTTAAAACAGAAAAGGTTATCCAATGAAATAATGAAACGTTGCAGGAACAAATGATGGGTACTGCCGTCTAGCGCCTAAGTTTTCCTTGTTGATATATATTTAAATTTTGTTTTCAATCACTAGCTTAACCTTTTGGGTGAATTGACGGTTAAATATGGTATTAAATCAGGTGGTCCAAGAAGGTGCTGTGTGTTCAAGTCCCTACACTGTCCTAACTTAAGCTTTGGGTGAATTGGCAGTTTAATATTCCTCAAATGAGAAATTAGACTTCGCCTACTTTTATTTTTTATATTTATATTTTGTTACTTAAATTCTATTTTTTTTTCAAAAACTTTGTATCTTATTTTATTTTTGTTATTCAACTAATAAATTCAAAATTTGTATTGGGCACTTTGGGTTAGTTGTGAAGTGACATAAATGACATTTATGAGTGTACCACTCGCTTAAAATGACATTTAAGCAAAAAATATATACATATACATACATATAGCACAATGATAAAATAACTGCATATAAATACAAAAATTAGTAAAAGACTAAAAAACTCATATGCAATCGACGTTTTGGATGCTTCTTGTCGATTTTTTCAAATCAAAAGTTATCATTGATAGTATGTATCAATGATAGCAATTGATAGATGCTATAAGTTGCAATCATTGACATATGCTATCGCTGGTAGATTTCAATTTGAAAATGTGCTACTAGTTGTTATAATTGATATCAACTAAAAGTAATAACTCTTGATCAATGATAGTCACTAAAGGACAAACTCGACATTTTGAATTTTTTTACGGTTAATATTAACTATTTTTGGAAATATGTTATTCTTGTGCTATTTTTCTAACTTATTTTCTAAACTTTGCTATTTGCTATAAATTTCCATTACTAGTGTAATTTAATTTTGGTGAAAATGTTAACAAATAAAATTTTAAACCTTTGAAAAAACAAAAATGACCCTATGTAATTTGCAAGAACTATATTAACGGAATTAGTGTAATATGTAAGAATGTTAAACTTGTTGATGAACTTCACATAAGGAAAAGAAAAAACAACAAAATGTTTTCTATATAAAAGAGCAAAAAGTAATAAATAAATAATAAATAAAACATATTGTAGTTGTGAGCATCAACTCTCGAAAAACCAATCTGAATGACTGAAACCGAATAAACTGACACTCGATGGTCGGTTTTTATGAAAAGCAGTCAGCAGTCAGTTTAAAGAAGAGATTTTCGAAAAATCTAACAAACCCAATTGAATTTATATCCTCTTCGACCAAAATTTAAAAATATTATATATATAATATAATATTGAAAAATGAAATTGAAAGCTTAGTAGCCTACGATCTCGAGCCTTAATTGAACCGAGATGCCTCAAGATGAAACTTTATGGCTTTAATTCATTCAATCTCGGGTATACAATGGTCCGAGATGTCTTGATATAAAAGAATTATTCCTTTTTGTTATTGGAACTCGGGCCTTAGTAGCATCGAGATGGCTCGAGCTGAAAAATTCTGCTTTTATTTTATTCGATCTCTAGCATACATTGTCGTGAGATGCTCGACGTGAAAGACTCACAAGCTTACTTATTGGATGATTTTAAAGGTTTAAAGACTTAAAAGCTTAGTTTTTTGCTTTAATTTTGTAGGTTTTGTTAATTGTTGTTTTATAGGTACATCTAAAGGATTCATCATTTGTCCATGTCAAAGTTTCATTGAAGAATTTTGTAATATTACATTAATATTGTGTTCGAATATAAAATTGTTCTAATTTGAATTAAAGAATATGAAAATATATAACAAAATGAAATCGTGCTAAACAAATAAAAAACTTGAAACGCAAGTAAACAAAGACCAAATCCATGCAATTTCCAAAAAATGTAACTTATCTGTTTTCAAACTTAACTGAACTCTGCCTCGAGATGACCTGAGTTCTAGGCTTTTTAACTTCTTTGTTTTCCATCCCGGTTAGACAAGCATCTGGATTAGCCCGAGAACTCAATTTCTAAAGCTTTATGTTCTTCATCTTGGATGGAAAACACCAAGATGAGCCTCGAGATTTTAATTCGTCCGAGATTGCTTGAGAAGTTGAAAAAACTGAACCACCCGAAATTGACCAACGATTTGACCGATTGATTTAAACTATTGGCGGCCGGTGGTCGATTTCTCCTCCTATGAATTGACCAAGTCAATTTTTGTACAAAACCGCTCCGACTGGATGGATGATCACCTCTAGGATTAGGGTGTTAAACACCCGAGGCCTACGCAACAAAAACCCATCCACATTTGTGAAAGAGTAAAATAAAAAATAAAAAATTAATTCTTTTCCATCACATCTCCAAAACTTCAAAATTTTTATAATATTTTCAAAACTATAATATTTTCTATTAGAATTTTCTTAAATATATAATATTAAATACATTTAAGAAACTATGTTTTAATGTCATCAATTGTGTTCAAATTTTTGGTTAGAGAGCCCTTATTTATCGTTTGAGTAGCTGAGAACGGGTATTATGTAAAAGAAAAATAAAATCTTGAAGTACTCGACGTTCAA
>JBBPDI010000032.1:4839767-4861351 GCA_037974545.1 Cucumis variabilis | reverse complement strand
CATTTATAAAAATAACATATTTCATGAAGTCATTTCCAATCCTTAACGATCAACATATATCTTTAGAATAACCTTCCATTCAAACCATCCATGTTTAATAACGGATCAATAGGTATTCTTTTAAACTAGTTTTCATCTAAATCATAATTAATAAATTCTAGTTCAACCATATTTCCAAAATATAAAAGTAATATAAACATTCGTAGAAACCAAAAATCATATTTTGAAAACTTTTATAACATTTTAGTTCATAAAACAACCATAGTGGAAATTTTCACAATCATGGCGTATTATAATAACATACATATGTTTATAATTAAATACTTGAAAATAAACCACTCATAGTTAATAACTCGATTTCTCGCGATTATACGCTTTCCCCATTTCAATTTGGCCTAAAACAAAGATTAAGGTCTCTCAGTTATCTTCACTTAGGAAAACGGCACAACAATCTTTAAGAACGCTCCATTATGAGCATTCAAGCTATTTTATATTTCTAGAGTCATTAAATTCTCAAAACTCGTTAGACTAGACTAAAAATCCACATTCAAAACTTTAAACCTCAGATTTAAATCCTTAGTAAAATGGATGCCCAAACTTAAGTCATCTTTTAAATCTATTTGCTCTTATATCTAATATTCATTCCTTATAGGTTTAGATCCATGAACAATCTCAAAAGCAATCTAATGAGTCAAATACTTAGGAACTTACGCAAACTTGTTTTAAACGACCTTAAATAGTCTTCTCTTTCTATAATAACTTAAGATGACGCACAAATTGTGGAGCTCATGAATTCTACACTTAAAAAACAAAGATCATAATTCATACTTTTCAAGATATTCCTAGATTTAGTAGGCTAACTCTTCAATACTTAATGGAAATTAATGTAATTTATATCAAACTCTTTATTTTGGAACCCTCTACAACATACTTGAAGAAATAAAAGTGAGATTCCCATTGGATTTGTCCAAAATTACCCTAAAAAATATGTACTCTTAAATCGCATTCTCTGCAACTTCCGACATTCCTCATAAATTTAAACATATTTGCAATCAGAATTCGTTGACGAGTGCTTCACAAAAGTTATAGCACATTGAATAATGATTACAAAATTTGAGAGGAATGGATCTAAGGGGTAAAAATGAAATTTAAGTATGAAGTAAAGGGCAATATGGTAATTTAATTTTTTACTAAAATAAATAAAATAAAGAAGAATAGGGGATTCTTGTTATTCGTTTCATGATCTTTTTCCTCCCTCTCTCTAGAAACTTCTCACATTGACCCCTTTCCATCATGCTCATCGTCTCCCTACCTCAACCATCAAACGATGCCACCACCAAGCCACCATCGATTGTGAATGCCATCTTCATTGCATCATAGTCACCTAGCTCATGTTGCATCTGCCATTTGTGTCCAAGCCAAGAAATTTCGTTGCCTTCCACACAAGCCACGAGATGCTATGATGCCGCAGTGTGCTATAACTCGTTGGAGATGTCACACCCCGTCCCGTAGATCTGCTTGCTTGTCTCGCGAGACACAGTGATACTCGAGCGCCCTTGATGCAATCAAACGCCAAAAACACTCCTCTTAAATTTTTTAACATAGCTTGATTGGCAAAACTTAACAAATATCTTTTAGGCGATAAGGAACTTGATATGGAAATATGAAACAACCTTTAAACTTTTACTATCAACAAGGCGTTTAGTACAACAATAAACAGAAATAACACTTAAACTAAAACGTCTGGCAAGTTCTCGCCTAGCAAGCCCAAACTTTCTCTCCTCTTGACCTCAACGACGTCTTGGAAGATAAATTTTGAAAGAATAAGCCTAACAAACTTAGTGAGATTTTATGAAATCCTTTCACAATACATTTTTATATACATCATTGCGCATAAATAACATCAAATCATTTCATTTCATTCGGCATAAGACTTTCTTCATGCTTCCCAATGAAATCGCATAAACAACATTAGTCAAATACTCTTTTCGCCAAGGATCTCGAATCGTTCTCTACGCTTGATCTCATTACCTCGTGTTTGACTACTGTATCAACTGCATTCGAGAACATATAGATTTGTCCTTGTTGCTCAAGTTGCTAAGCTTTATATGCTCCTTTCAACGTATAAGCCAACTTCTTATCATCATATGGTCTGTACACCCCATGGTGGTCTTGATTCTTTATGTGCACATAAAAGTTAGCATCAAATCATACTTTATCAAATCAAGTTTTCCCATTATAAATCATGCTTGAAACACATAAACTTTTCATATAAATCATTTTCACAATTCTTCTGTCTTTCAAATCGTTCTTAAAAATAATAAAGTGAAATCACATAAAACATTTAAGAAAATCAGTCGTTGATCGTAGATCAAACCCTTGACTGAAATGCTTGTCTGATTTCCTCTTATCTTGAAATAATGGGAAACAACTCCAATTAATTCCCTTCATTTTAAAACATCAAACACATCCCCAAAACGCTTAGAAAAATCTTTCTAAAACCAAAACGCATGTCCAACATGCTATGCTAAATTCTTAAACTCGGCCACACCTCATTCTTGGCCTGAACTCCACTTCTTAATTAGAGCCTAATAACTTAAAATACATAACTCAAATGAAAATACTTTCTTCTACAAAATTGTTGCAAAATATCTTAATAATCCTACTTGAAAATTCCAATGAATGGTTCAATCGAATGTGTCCTGTCACCTCCTTGGAGTAAAGATTGTTCAGTTTTTACCTAAGAATGACCTTCCTCTCTTCTCTTAACTCCAACGCAACTTTTCCTTTCTCAAATTAAACCAGAAGCCTCAACTTAGAAAATAGATTTCAAATGAAAACTTTTGGGACTAATTTCACACAAAATGCTTGAGTGGATTGTGTGAAATTCAACACTGAAGCTCACCTATTTATAGAGTTCCTTGGATGAATACAAGTTGACACGCCATCCTTGGTTAAATCCACCTTAAACCTTCTTAAGAAACCTTCTGCTTACTTTTACACTTCAAAACGCATGCTAACAAGGCTTTGAAACTTTATTAAATCTTTAAATCGATTGCCTTAAACATGCAACATAGTTATCCAAAATGCATAGCTAACTTCCGAGGTCACTTGCCTACTTTCTCACCCAGACTACATAACCCTAGTTCAAAAAGTTATAACATAAAGTCGATAATTCTTTTGATAAAAATTTCTTCTACAAAGCTTCTCTAAAATGAGTTACCTTACTCGCCACAAAAGTTCAGACCAAAATGCCAAACTATGCGTTCTATAGCTTTCTGGTAGTGTGCCTTACTTAGATTTACTTGTGAACTCACCTTATCGACTTCTCTTATCCAAAACGCCAACTTTCTTATATTCAAAATGTCCAGCAGCCTTCCTCAATTAATTAGACTCAATTTCTGAACTTCCAAAACTAATTTGAGTGAAAATGTCAAAGTGAGTTGTGAGAAACTCCTTTATGAATTTAGCTAAAACGCCAAATCTCTATGATACTTCTTTCTCGCCAATATTAAACACTCAAAACGCCTAAATTACTATTCCTTGATACTCTACCAAAAATTTTCCTTCTTTCAAACCTCTTAAACTCTTTGGAAAATCAAAGATACCTAAAGTTTGAGTCTTACAAGAGATCAAGCTGTCGTTAATTTGTGTCCATCGATTTGAATAAATCATAATTGCATCAATTCTTTCACTCGATCTTGCTGTTAATCGTTGTTCTTAGAGTTTCGAGTAAGGATTTGCCTATGTTATTTGGATTTCTTGAAAAGTTTTGAATACCCATTAAGTCCTGACTTTGATTTCCCAATACCCATAACACTTTGATACTAGATTTTAATTTTGGAAGTGATTGAGTCGTTGTCCATATAGTTGGAAGATAGAAAATTGGCCATTTTCACACAACTTGGGTAAGGTTCTAAGCTTTTTAAAGTGGGTCTTGAGTACCCACCTAACTTTAGTGATATTATTAAGTAACGGTTGATGTTGGATGCTTGATCTCGAATTTAGAAGGTAGTTAGCATGCTGAACGTTGAAGTTAAGGGTATTTTACCAAGTACTTGGTGAGATTTGGGATAAATCCATTGAGTTTCCTAGAGTTCTTGAATGCTTATTAAGTTTAAGCATTAGAATTAAATTATCCATGATACTCGGGTCCTAGAGTTGAATGTCAAGGGTTGAAAATGGACTTTCCATTGACTTTTGGGTTTGCTTGGGTGGTACTTATACAAGCTTCAAATAATAAGATGATTGTAGGTACTAGTTTTAAATTTTGGAAGTCGTTAATGTGTTGTCAAGGCCATTTCGACAAGCTTTCGTTAGGGTTTGAAGTAAATCTATTGAGTTCTCTCATCGTTCTTCAATACCCATTTAATTTTAGCATGAACTTGATTTTACCATATTGTTTGTTAATAGAGATTGAAGTTTTGGAGAACTTGGAAGCATTGATCAACACGCTTAAGATCGTTTTAGACAAGTTTGGATAAGTTTCTAAGTATTTGGCTTGTTGGATTAGTATTGAGATTGTTAATGGATATAAAGCTCTAAGGTAGGAATATTCGATATAAGAGCGTATGGGATTAGTAGGTGACTTAAGTATGGATGCTTATGGTGTTAAGAGTTTAAGTTGAAGTTTAAGGGTCCAAAAGTGTATCCAAATAAAAGATATGTTGAGCTTGAACTAAGTTGGATGCTCATTGGGTTAAGTAGTTAGATATCAATTCTAAGGGTTCGTAGGTGAAAATTCTAGTCCACTCTAAGGTGAGTTGAAAATTGAAAGACTTTAGAAACTTAAAATAGTTTGGGTTAGCCTTATGAAGTGATTTGGAGATTGTTGTGTCGTCTTGCTTTGTGAAGCTAACTAATAGATCTTGATCTTTCCTCGAGGCAAAATTGAAATGGGGAAGCATATAATCTCGGGGGATCGAGTCATTGATAGTGAGTGGCTCATTTTCAAACGTTCTTTGTACATATACATGTTATGTTATGATATCGTTTGGAAATTACGTTTGCTTAAACTTTTTATGACTACGCTTTCATTTATGTTTAAACAATGTGTTTATGTATCATGATTTTAAGAATATTTATGACTTGGATTTTTTAAAGTGGGTTTTAAGTTCCTGTTTTCATTCATACTTAAATAGTGTGTTTATTCATCACGATTTTAAGAATGCGTATGACATAAAATTGTGTTTCAAATTTTTTATTATACTTGGTTTTGAAATAGGATTAACTGATGTTTATGGTTAAATAGAAGGTGATTTCGTTGTGCCACCTATGGTTATTAGGGGATTCTGGTGTTTAAAGAGGCCATGACTGGAGATTTGGGAACTTGGGCCTAGGTGAGGACATGGATGGAGGATGTGATTTTCGTTTTGGGCCTAATTTGACCCACGGTAGATGGATCTATGTGCACATAAGAGAGAATATAGAGGTTGTTACTATGATAGGTGCTAAGTATGCGTGAGTTCCATTTGGCCACGTGTTTTTTTGTAGATTTGGATCACGTGTGAGCTATTTCGGGCTGTGTATTTAATATGTTATCTTGGTTGGATTGGATGGAGGTTGTTCTCGGGGTATATGCTAAGTATGTGTGAGCTCTATCTAGCCTATCAGGCTTCCCTTCACCATTTGTAGTTTATAATTTTCGTGTTTATATACTTAAGTTTTGTATTACTTCATGAAATGGTTAGAAGTAGTGAGATTCATACTATGGATACGTGTTTTAAGTGATTTATTAGTCAATTGTAATTCTTTGGTAAATAAATTTCTAATTAAAACTCTCTCGAATGGAATAGTTTGGATTATAGTGAAACTTGGCCATGTGCTTGGTGTCTCGTGCAACTCTCCTTAGGTTCCTTGGCCCGTGTGCCTTACGCCCAGGTCGTGCATCTAATGCCAACCTGGAATAAAAGTAACCTCTTAGTTCCTAAAATGCCACGTCCATCTCGCCTAGTCTTACCTTGTCACTCGGCTAGCTACCCTTTCCCAGAACTTAATTTTTTTGTCTAGAAACATAACTCAAATTTGAAAATTCATAACTAAGCATCTAAAATTCTTTTGAGGAAACTTCCTTCTACAAAAATGCTTCGAAATGTCTTAATGTTATTGCCTAAAAATGTAAACTTCGGATTCAAAATGATGAACTCTGTAGCTCTCTGGAAATCCACCTTACTCAGATTCACCAGAAAACTGACGTTCCTCTCTTTCTTCAACTTGAACTCAACCCTCCATTCCTCAAAATCGTCTGGCTTCCCCAATATAAAAATAGACTCAATTTTTTATCTTTTGAGAGTAATGTCAACCAAAACGAACCAAATAACCATATAGGCACAATCCTAATAACCAAAGTTAACAAAACACAATAGTCCATACATGTAGAAACATCATAAACATGACATGAATATCAATCATAAAGTCCTTAATCATGCGATTAATATATCATGCATAATCATTAACATAAGCATACCAATCATCATTAAAATCATCATATTATGCATTTTAGCTACTATCAATACATAATAGTAAATACATGCAAGCTCTTAAATTCATGGTCGAATGTCTAATAGTAGAATCTCTTACTTGAGAGATTAGCGAAACAAAATACTCCCTAACTGACAATAAAAATTCTATGATTAAATCGATTTAAATCATAAAAGAAAATTTCAGTATCTGAATTAAGCAAATAATTAACAATTGGCTATCATAAAAAAAATTCTCCCAAAATAACTTACCCAAAAATAATATTGAAACCAATTTAACCTTGATGGAAAAAATTCATCATTTAAATCTTCAAGATTTGATAAAGGGACCTAAGTCACCATCTTAACTAAGACTGGTGAGGTACTGGTAGAGAGTTATCTTAATGAAGATGAAGAATCTTGTTTTTTTTTTTCTTTTGTTTTTCAGTTTAAGCATTTAAATGCTTTTTATAAACATAAATAATAAATAATAATAATAATAATAATAATAATAATAATAATAATAATAATAATAATAATAATAATAATAGTATCTATTATTATTATTTCTTTTTCCTTTAGGGATATATATATACACATATACATATATTTTTATCCTCATTTTTTTCTCAATCAATTCCTTAAATGCACAAAATGTTAGACATAATTAAATAATTTATACAAAATCGAATAATTGATATCATATTCTACTAAAAATCCAAATTCATATTTAAATATACATATTCATATCTATATGTACTTAATTAATATGAATTCAACCAAACTTTTCCTTTCAAGATCCCAAATAAATTTAAATCCTCAATTTTTTTAATTAAGGGGCATTTTTACAAATAGCAAAATAAATTAAAATATATACAAGCTATAACAAAATTTTGGATTCTATCACTGATAGTCTTCTATCACTCTAGCATATCAATGACTATCAGTGATAGAATTTGCTATAGGTTGTAAATATTTTGTAAAATCTACAATTTTTAAAAATTCTCCTTTAATTAACAAAATCTTTTCCAATAAAGGATTTATTTTGAAATATAATAAATTCCAACATGAATTATCTTAACCCAATAATTAAATTTTAGCTTCAATTCTCAATATAACACCTAAATAATTTAAGATCATTAATAAAATCTCCTCAATGATTTGGGATGTTACATTTCTTTCTCAATAATTATATTCCAATATATAATTATCAATTTTCCTTTGAAATAAATCCTATTACTTGTCTTTTTTTATTTACCTAATCATATCAACTTCTCTCTACAATCAATATTTATCTTTACCCAAATAATTAATTATCTTCTGCAATAATTAATTTTCCATAAATTAATTTTAGGAGCATTTTTTAAAATAGTAAAATAAATCAAACCGTTGGATCAAATTAATTATTTTGGTTTAATTAAATATTGTTTACTTGGACTAAGTTCAATTGATCCAAAAAATATGCTTAATTGAGCCCAAAGGGTAAATATGACCCAAATTGATGTGGTTGAGTCCATGGGTTTGATCCATGGACTAACCAGGCTCAAGCCCATAAAATCCACCAGAGAACTCTATAAATAGAGGAGTTCTCCTCATTATAAAGGTTGAAATTTTTTTACTTCAGAAGGCTAAGAGAGAATTCTCCCAAGAGCTAGAAGACTCCTTGACACCTGAAGTTGACCATTCTCGAAGATTGAAGCTCCTTTGAAGATACAAGCTTTCTTCCAAGACTCCAACTTCCCTTGAAGATTGAAGCTCCTTTAAAGATACAAACTTTCTTCCAAGACTCCAACTTCAAGAACATCACGTGCTCCGCTTTCTCAAATCAAGCGTAAGCATTCAATCGAGAGAGAATCAGAGGATCAAATTCTAGAGATTGAACCACATTGCATCAAATAAAAAAAACCATCAACACTAGTTCAACTCCACGAATCAAATTTCTCTAAAAATCTCTTGCGAACAAAGCTAATAACACAACCATAATTATGTAGTTTCTAGAAGAAGTCACTTACCTTTCCTTTTAGTTCCATTAACATCTCGAACAAAAAGTTGTGTTTCAAAAGACAAAAGTTGTCGTGATTTGAGAGATGGATGGTACTGCGTGTGCCCAAGGTAGAAGACACCACTAATATCCTCTACTCCCAGCCTATCAGTGACTGTCGCTTAGCTTTTTGTCACCACTTTTTGGACCTAAATTTTTTTGTTTCGGTGATCGATGAAGATCTTTTCGTCAGAGGTTATAATTGCCTTAACCAATCCACTACTTGATTTAAACCCATCAAATTCATTTCAGTTTTTCTAAATTTGAATTTATGGTTTTTTTCTTCACATTCCTCAAATTTATGATTATGAAATTTGGGAATTTCTTTATGGTTAATTCTGATCTAAAAATAGAGGACGATGGCAAATTTCTTGACACCATTAGATAAAAAACAAGTTGTAGATCACAGATATAACCGAAGGTGCTCAAATATGCAATTAAAGATGAGTGACGACCAAATCTTATTCTATTCAAATGTAGTCCAGATATGGTTTGGTCATATTTGTGAACAAAGAGCAAGTGATGGTCGTGAACGGAGTTCGAAGCGAATGAATCTGATCTGAATAAACTAATCTGATAGGTTGAGTTTGAAGATGGTGAACAATAGTGTGTGGACCTTAATTTTTCCAAATTTGATCAACATTTGAAAATGATTTTGCATTCAAGTTGTTGGAAATACAAAAGTTGATCATTGTTGTACAGTATCGAACCAATGCCTTGAAAGAAAAATTTGGCGTGACCTCTGTGCTAAATCACAAATATCGATAGCTCTGCATGGTTAAACAACTTTTCAACTCAAACGTGCACTTGTAGGAGTAATGAATGGAATAAAAGAAAAACATACTTAGAGAAGAAATCAAAGTTTTTGTAAAGGAGGAAGAACCACTCCATCACTTGTACCTCCTAACTCTATATGTAGTGGAGCTAAACAAGATGTCTCTCTCATCCTTTAAGATTGAGATTATAACTTGTTTGTTTCTTTATGGACAGATGATTTTCAAGGGATGGAATTAAACCACAATTGATGTTTTAGATCTATATTAGTTAATGAATGAAATTTATCATTATAACCATAAAATGGTTATAAAATTTATAACCATCAAAATAATACTAATAATAGTAAATTATTAATTTCCAATTGAAACATTAATTAAAAATCAGTACAATGATAGTTATTTCCAACAAAAGTTGCATATAGAAAAATGAAGCGAGCTCATGAAGAAATTATTTGGATAGGGATAGATCGATATAGCCTAAGATATACTTTTTTGACATAAAATTTCTTTAATCTTCTTTACAATTTACTTTTATGCAATTGAAATCAATTTCAAAACCCCCCTTTGGCTATCATGGATGGAAATTAGTTTGTTTGCGAAATTAGTTTGCTCCCTTAGTTCGACCAAAAATTACCAATATGTCTACAACTTGGTGTATGATTCATAAATTTATTGATCATGGATTTGGGCAACAAAATTTGTTTGCCATTAGGTGTCTTGAGGACTCAAGTATTCTAGAATTTGGAGTAGGCATTATAAAGGGGAAAGGAAAAGAAAACAAAACTTTGTATAGTGACAGATTAAAAAAGTTTAAGCTTTCAGAAAATATTTTTTCTATGAGATATGTGTTGCACATATGTATGTTACAATTTCTTAAGCTATGAAGCATGATACGTATACCACATGGTTGTTATATTATTACCACCTATAAAAGCATGATAGAATATGTATAGAGGTACTAAGTATGATAGCAAAGTATGTCAAGTGTTACGACTGTTTATTTTATAAGTTTTGTTGTCATGCAAAGCATTGTTATTGTTCATTCTACTAAGCTAACTCCATGTGCACATTTGAGTGAGGGTCATACCAGGTGTTAATGGGTCAATTGCCTAGGTCTTGTATTGTAGATGAATATAGGATACGATCTCTTTTCAAGGTAATTCGGTGGAGCAACTGTTGTTGAACTTGGGTTTTCACTAGGATGCAGATAGTGTGATTATGGTTCACTTGAGTAGTCCAAGTGTTGAGTATGTGTCCAAGACTCAGAGTACTAGAATGAATCAAGATTGATGTGGGTAGAGCAGTGTTTACAACCAAATAACTAAAATAAGCAAATTAACAACTAACAAATAATATTAATTGTCTATAAAAACAAACAATTAATAAATACTCCAAAAATAGCACATAAATTGCCAAAAGGCAGGAGCAAACGATTTTCCATAAAAAGAAAAATGAACATTTCTTGATACAAGTCTATAAAATAATTGTTGGATCATTTACCCAATACAAACCAAACAATTTTCCTATCTTTCACAACATCTATAATGAATAAAGTTTTTTCCATCAAAAGATTTTTCCTTTTAGTGTTGTTGTTGGCGGTATTTGTAAAAGAAGCTCAGTTGGTAAATGCAGCGACATGTGATCCAAATGAGATGAGAGTATGTATGTGGGCATACACTATGTTAATAACACCATCATCATCTTGCTGTGACATGGTGAGGAAGCATAGATCATGTTATTGTCAATAGAAAGAAAAAAAAACTTTCCAATCTTCTTTACAATCTCCTACCACAAAAAAAATAATCTCTCAATGTGGAATTACCCTTCCCTCTTGCTAGAATAATCACCGATAACCAAATCATGAGATTCAATATGAAATGAAGATAGAATAAAAAAGTTATGAAAGAATAAAGTTATACATTCATATTCTTGGAGCTTCAACATTTTATTTTTTATACTAAGTTAAATAAAAATACTAGCTTTAATACATTTTCTTTAGTTATGAAAGTCTTAATTTAAATATTTTAATTTTGGCGGTATTTGTAAAATTTAAATATCGTGAATCTAGTTTCATTAACAGATACGAAGATTGTCACTAAATTACCTTTTATGTGAAGGATTTACATACAGTGTAAAATTATTATTAATCAACTCATTTACTTGCAGTGTTGAAAAAAATAAAATAATAATCAAACAAAACAATTTTAATATGGTTTTGATTACCAACCTATTTCAAGACCACACCACATGAAAAATTAATCAAACAAATGTTTCGTACAATTTACAATTAATATCGACTCTTAGTTTTTAAAACATTTTGCAATAATTGACTGTTACTTCAACTGAACCCTTGGTGTTTTGAACTATTATCCTTCGATGGGGAACAATTAAAAATAAAACAAGTTGAAAACTTAAAGAAATTTGACTCTTACAACTTACCGTTTAGGAAAATCATCTTTACATACATTTTATGTATTAGAAGACTACATATTGCTACAAACGCTTATAAGGCTCTCTAGTGGCTAATTTAGTCAGACGAGAACAATAATCAAAATATTCTAAATTTAACGTTTGATTCAAAATATTTGTTTTATAAGTTTCACCAATGTACTTATGATCAATTTTCTTATCTATTGTGGAACTTTGGTCGCATTCCCAAAAGGATTCCCCTTCGAACAAAGTTCCAACTGAACCTTCCCTAAAATATCTATCTATTCATTTAACTTTTATCTAGACTTACTCCTTCTCTAGACCATTCTGTCAATTCAATAGAGCTCAACCATTGGTTTTATCATGACTACTTTTAGGTTCCACTACTCCTTTGTTCGACCTAAGGATTATATCAACATGGCTAAACCAAGGATGATATCACTATGATACCATTGTTAGGGACAACTTGGGGTATAAGTTTTCATGCCTTGCAAAATATCGCATATTTGATGATTTAGACAATATCTTAAGCCTCCATAAGATCCTATGAGATTCATAAAGACTGAATTTTGCATATTTTCATTACGGCATTCATAGCAATACAAAAACTATGACCCAATATGCTAGCTAATGAAATATTCAATATATACGTATCAAACGTATTTTGAACATCATAATCAAATAGAGCAATGAAATAAAATTTCTAACTTCTCATGTCATATAAAATTTGAAATATTTTTAAGCCTTAAATTAAAGGAAAACTCAACCCATAGTAAAAATCAATTTAAGAAAGCTCAACAAATTACCAACAAAATATTTTCACTACATTTGAAAATTTAAAAAAAATGCATTTCGATTTCAAACCAATCAAGAACATCCTTATATAAATTTAAAATAACTTGACTCTCTATCACATATACATTTGACAATCAAAGTATAAAATCTTAAATCATATTTCTAACTCAATACGTTAAGTTATAACAAATGGATAAAGGAAGATTTATGATAAAAAAAATCTTATTATTCTTTCATCTTCAATTCCAGTATCTCCATATACCACGAAAAGATACCAAAACATTCAGAAACAAATTGATTGAATTTTTACTCACAATGAACTCCTTCAACCAATGATAAATTATTGATGATAATTTATTGACATAACCAAACCATGCAAATAAACTATACATAATTATGTAGTTTCTAGAAGAAGTTACATACCTTTTCTTTCAGTTCCATGCTAGTTGATTTCTATGTGTGGGTATGATTTGTGCATGTATATGAAGTAGCTCATAGATATATCATGTTGAGGCTCTAATGGGGCTACTGGCAGAGACTAAATAGCGTTGTATGATAAAAGGTGCATTCCTATTTGTGCGTTGCACAGCTTCTATTGATACTCGTGTAGTGCAAGTTTTCTTCTCTATCGTCCAAGTGTAAACAGAGAGATGTTTTCTAGTAAGTCCAAGGATGAATATAGAGAATTAATGTTCCTAATGAGCTTAGCAAACAACTAGACTTATGCGGTACAATGTATATAGTATGGGAATATACACAATATAAGTAATCCTAATTATTTTCACTATGGTGACTTTCGCAATGCAAGGTGATCATGACAATGTGGTGAAGTGGATAATGAACTCAGTTATAGGCATGCAAGGTGATCTTTGTATTGTTCTCTCATTGTCAATTCCAGTATCTCCATGTACCACAAGAAGACACCAAAACATTTGAAACAAATCACTTGAACTTTAACTCACAATGAACTTCTTCAACCAATGATAAATTATTGTTGATAATTTATTGACAGAAGCAAAGCATGCTTGTTGAATAAGAAATTTTGAGACTAATCACAAATTGCCACATTATTTAATAAACTAATGATGAAAAATGCAAATAATTGAATTTGGAACCAATGAAAAGAATTTATATGTGTCCTAAATTAAAATTGAAAACATAAATTGGTCAATTTTGATAATGCCACATGTTTTCATCATAACCTTTGGATCAAATTAATTATTTTGGTTCAATTAAATTTTATTTACTTGGACTAAGTTCAATTGATCCCAAAAATAAGCTTAATTGAGCTCAAAGGGTAAATATGACCCAAATTCATGTGGTTGAGCCCATGGGTCTGGTCCATGGACCAACCAGGCTCAAATCCACAAAGCCCACCAGAGAACTCTATAAATAGAGAAGTTCTCCTTATTTATAAAGGTCTGAAATTTTTTGACTTCAGAAGGCCTAGAGAAAATTCTTAGAAGACTCCTTGACTCATAAAGTTGACCATCCTCGAATATTGAAGCTCCTTTGAAGATACATGCTTTCTTCCAAGACTCCAACTTCCCTTGAAGATTGAAGCTCCTTTGAAGATACAAACTTTCTTCCAAGACTCCAACTTCAAGAACATCACGTGCTCTGCTTTCTTAAATCAAGTGTAAGCATTCAATCGAGAGAGAATTAAAGGATCAAATTCTAGAGATCGAACCACATCGCATCAAATAAAAAAATACAACATCAACACTAGTTCAACTCTACGATTCAAATTTCTTTGGACATCTCTTGCGAACAAAGCTAATAACCCAACCATAATCATGTAGTTTCTAGAAGAAGTCGCTTACCGTTCCTTTTAGTTCCATCAACATCTCAAACAAGAAGTTGTGTTTCAAAAGCCAAAAGTACCTTCCTTTGAGAGATGGATGGTACTGTGTGTGCCCAAGGTAGAAGACACTACCGATATCCTCTACTCTCAGCCTATCGGTGACTGTCGCTTAGCTTTTTGTCGCCACTTTTTAGACCTGAATTTTTTCGTTCTGGTGATCGGTGAAGATCTTTTCGTCAGAGGTTATAATTGCCTTAACCAATCCACTTCTTCACTTAAACCCATCAAATTCATTAATTTGAATTTTTCTAAATTTCAATTTATCGTTTTTTTTCTTCACATTCCCCAAATTTACGATTATGAAATTTGGGAATTTTTTTTATGGTTAATTCTTGTCTAAAAGTAGAGGATGATGGCAAATTTCTTGACTCCATTAGATCAAAAACATATTGTAGATCACAGATGTAAATGGAGGTGCTCAAATATGCAATTGAAGACGAGCGATGGCCAAATCTTGTTCTATTCAAATGTAATCCAGATTTGGTTTGGTCATATTTGTGAACAAAAAGCAAGCGATGGTCGTGAATGGAGTTCAAAGCGAACGAATCTGATCTTAATAAACTAATCTAATTGGTTCAGTTTGAAGATGGTGAACAATAGTGTGTGGACCTTGATTTTTCCAGATTTGATCAACATTTGAAAATATTTTTGCATTCAAATTGTTGGAAATACAAATGTTGATCAATTTTGTACTATATCGAACCAATGCCTTGAAAGCAAAATTTGGCGCGACCTCGGTGCTAAATCGCATATATCGATTGTTCTTCAAGGTTAACACAACTTTCCAACTCAAGCGTGCACTCGTAGGAGTAAGAATGGAGTGAAAGAAAAACATGCTCAGAGAAGAAATCAAAGTTTTTGGAAAGGAAGAAGAACCACTCCACCAATTGTACCTTCTAACTTTATATGTAGTGGAGCTAAACAAGATGTCTCTCTCATCCTTTAAGATTGAGATTATAACTTGTTTGTTTCTTTATGGACATATTATTTTCAAGGGATGAGATTAGACCACAATCGATGTTTTAGATCTATATCGGTTAACTAATGAAATTTATCATTATAACCATAAAATGGTTAGAAATTTTATAACCGTCAAAATAATACTAATAATAGTAAGTTATTAATTTCCAATTGAAACATCAATTAAAAATCAGTACAAAAATAGTCATTTCCAACAAAAGTTTCATATAGACAAATGAAGCGAGCTCATGAAGAAATTCTTTGGATAGGGAAAGATCGACATAGCCTAAGATAGACTTTTTTGACATCAAATTTCTTTAATTTACACTTCTTTGCAATTTACTTTTATGCAATTGAAATAAACTTCAAAAACCCCCTTCAGCTATCATCGTTGGAAATTAGTTCGTTTGTGAAATTAGTTTACTCCCTTAGTTCGACCGAAACTTACCAATATGTCTAGTGCTTGGTGTATGATTCATGAATTTATTTAGAATGGATTTGGCCAAAAAAAATTGTTTTCCATTATGCATGATAGCAAAGTATGTGGAGTGTTATGACTGTTATTTTATAAGTTTTGTTGTAATGCAAAGCAATGTTGTTGTTCATTCTACTAAGCTAACTCCATGTGAACATTTGAGCGATGGTCATACCAGGTGTTGATGGGGTCAACGGCCTAGGTCTTTTATTGTAGATGAATATGGGATACGGTCTCTTTTCAAGGTAATTCGGTGGAGCAACTGTTGTTGAACTTGGGCTTTCACTAGGATGCAGATAGTGTGATTATGGTTCACTTGAGTAGTCCAAGTGTTGAGTATGTGTCCAAGACTCAAAGTACTGGAATGAATCAAGATTGATGTGGGTGGAGCAGTGTTTACAACGAAATAACTAAAATAAGCAAATTAACAACTAACAAATAATACTAATTGTCTATAAAAACAAACAATTAACAAATACTCCAAAAATACATAGCACATAAATTGCCAAAAGGCAGGAACAAACGATTTTCCTTTGAAAAAAAATGAACATTCTTTGATACGAGTCTATAAAATAATTGTTGGATCATTTACCCAATACAATTCAAACAATTTTTCATATCTTTCACAACATATTATAGTCATTTAAAAACCATCTATAATGAATAAAGTTTCTTTCATCAAAAGATTTTTCTTTTAGTGTTGTTGTTGGCAATATTTGTAAAAGAAGCTCAGTTGGCAAATGCCGTGACATGCGATCCAAATGAGATGAGAGTATGTATGTGGGCATACACTATGTCAACAGCACCATCATCATCTTGTTGTGACATGGTGAGGAAGCATAGATCATGTTATTGTCAATACAAAGAAAATAAAACGTTCCAATCTTATTTACAATCTCCTACCACCAAAAAAATCATCTCCCAATGTGGAATTACCCTCCTCTCTTGCTAGAATAATCACTGATACCCAATTCATTGGATTCATTATGAAATAAAGATACAATAAAAAAGTTATGAAAGAATAAAGTTATACATTCATATTCTGGGATCTTCAACATTTCATTTTTTATACTAAGTTAAATAAAAATAATAGCTTTAATACATTTTCTTTAGTTATGAAAGTCTACATTTAAATATTTTTTATTTTTCCGGTATTTGTAAAATTTAAATATCGTGAATATAGTTTCATTAACAGATACGAAGATTGTCACTAAATTATCTTTTACATGAAGGATTTACATACGTGCTAAAATGTTAAATTATTATTTATAAACTCATTTACTTGCATTCTATATAAACAAAAATTTATAGTTAGCTCAGGATTAAAATTAAGTTACCCAGGTCATCATTAATCAAAATAGTTAATTTTATACAATCAACAGTTTCATGGTTCCAGTCTTATGCAAACTCTTTACGTATGATGCCCCTACTTCCATGTTTCTACATGAATGATTCAAGTTCACATCGTTTGTACTAATTACAAAGCGGGTCTAGTGTGTTATATCCCTAGAATAAGGTGCCCAATCATTCATACCCAATAAACCGTTTGAGTTGTATACTCTAACTTGATGCACGTTTATGTCTCTATATAAAGTTAAAGTCTACACTAGATAGCTTCAGGACCTTAGCTTATTGGATTTAAAATTATAGTATTCTATTTTTCACTAATACGTCCTCAATAACCACTTTGTTGAAAAGAATAAAATTTTAAAACTACGACCTACGAGTTTTAAGACATAAATTCCAACACATCGGCTTGGCTTAAATTGCATAACTTGCTAGGAGAGGTGATCGACTCATGTTAGCTTCAACAAATATCCTTTCTCCAACTAATTATCCTTCAACAATTAATCTATCTTTATCTTATTTTTAAAATAAGATATATTTTCCTTAAATAATTATATTTTAACAAATATATTTATCTTTTCCTTTCCTAATAACTATATATATATAACCATATATACATATAATTAATTATCAAATCTCGAACCAAATTTCCACTTTACAGATTAATTAAAAAGAACACCATAATTATTTAATTAATTCCAATTTCAACAAAAGTCAATTAATTCTCATTGAATAAATTAAAAAATAATGCCTAATAAATTAAATCTAAACAAACAAAACTAATATAATTAACTCCAAAATTATTTTAATTTTTGGAGGGTTCCAATGCCTCCTTTAAGAAATTTTCGTCTTCGAAAGTTCTAATCTACAAACAACTCAGGATACTGGCTCTCGTCTCGTAATTAATAACATTCTTCACCAAACTTAAAAATCTTTAATTTAATATACATACCCATACATGTATACTTAATGAATCAAACACTTTATACCAAATAAATTTCTTAACTTCAAATTCAAATTAATCTAACGATCAAGTAAATTCCTTAAATTTCTATTCCTCGACTGTCATCCTCCATCATGCCTAGCTAAGTGACGTCAAGCATCCCATTGGTTCTCTTTCCGATCTTCGACAAGTGCTTCGTCTACGTCATGAACTCAAGTTGCTAAAAAGGTGAAGTCAAGTCTTCTTCTCTGCTCACGTCAGTCTTTTGTTGCTCAGCTCATCGTTAACCGGACGTCTCAGCTGACATCCCTTCTTAACTAGAGTCGCATATACTTTGAGGAGAATCGTGCATTTTTGTCAAGCTAACCTCTAGACTCGAGCCGATTTCTCATATCTATGTCGAGTCAATGTTTTTCCAAGTCATTTGCTTTTGAGCCATCCTTCATACTTTTCTTTGGTGAGTTATGATTGGGTTTTTGGTATGTCTATCATATAAGATATTTGGTTTAAGAAAATTAATTTTTGGATTAAGTTGAGTTATCTCTTACAGTTGGATTAGTTTTTCTTAGGTTCAATTGCCTAAATGAAATTGGAGGATTTAAGTGGTGGAATTTTTCCCAATAATGGTTGGATGGTTTCAACCTCAACTTTGGCTACGTTGATTTGAGAGCATTTTTAGGTCAAAAGGCAACTGTTAATTTTCATTCATTAAGTTATTGATTTTTCCCTTACTGTTTAAGATTGGTTCTTTTGAAACTTTAACTGTCAACTAGGATTAATTTTTAGCTGATCTCTTAGATAAGAGATTCTACGACTAAACCTTTGAACATGAATTTAAGAGTGCTTGAATGTATTTTCGGTTATGCATTGATGGTAGCTAAAATGCATAATGTGATGTTGTAGATAATGACAAATATTATGTTAATGATGATGCATCACATATTAATCACATGTTTAAGGACGCTATGATTGATATTAATGTCATGTTTATGATGTTTATGATGTTGTTACATGCTATGGACTATGGTGTTATGTTAACTTTGGCTATTAGGGATGTACCTACATGGGTGTCTCTCGGGATCACCACCCTTTGCATATTTATGACTGTATGCATCCGACGGGACTACTAGTCTGTCATGACATTTTTATAAGTTGTTCAAGGGGATACTCATAGCGCGACGGTAGGTGTTCTTTCAGGTTCACTGACAGATTAGAATGTTCATATGGCTTCACAAGATTGCGTATGTTCAGAAGCACGATAGATTTGGGAAGTTAACAGACACCTAGCGAGACTAGTAGTGGGTCCCTTATTGGGTATATTTTATATTCCCACTCTTTCTCTATGTTTAATATTTAGGTAAAGGAAATGAAAAGCTGACGAGCGATAAAAATGGCCCGTGACATGCCATAAGGGGACCCAGCTCTACTTCTGCATCTATAATTCAAATTTTCAATAATTTTTGTTTTTAATTATTCTAATTAAACTTTTATCCTATTTATTTATGTTTATTTTATTTAAAAATTTATTAGAAATCGCTGGTCATGTTTTCATAGTATTTTACTAAATTTGTAAATTTTACGTCTTTCAAACATTTATTTAATGTTAATTTCATAAAAATGATAGTTTTCCTCTTTTCAAAAAAGGTTTCTTTTTTTTATTTATCTTTTGAGTAATGACCTCAGCATAGTATAAAGAGTTTGGTCATTACAATTAGCTAGTGTACTCCCTTAGTTCGACTCAAACATACCACTAAGACTAGTGGATACTGTATGGTTCAATAATTTATTTTATATGGATTTGGGCGACAAAAGTTGTCTTCCATTAGGTGTTCTAAAGACTCAAGTGTTCTTGAATTTAGAGTAGGAATTACAAAGGGAAAAGGAAATAGAAACCAAACTTTGTATAGTGAGTGATTAAAAAAGTTTTAAGTTTTCAAAAAATATTTTTTCTATAAGATGTGCATTGCACATAAGTATGTCACAATTTTTTAATCTATAAAGAATGATACATATACCACAAGGTTGTTATATTATTATGACCTATGAAAGCATGATAGCATGTTTATAGAGGTACTGAGCATGATCACAAAGTATGTCGAGTGTTATGACTGTTTGTTTTATAAGTTTTGTTGTCATGCAAAGCATTGGAGTTGTTCCTTGTACTAAGCTGAATCTATGTACACATTTTTGTGAGGGTAATACCAGGTGTTGATGCAGTCAACTGGCTAGGCTTAATGTTGTAGCTGAATATGGGATACGGTCTCTTTTCAAGTCAATTCGCTGGAGCGACTGATGCTGAATTTGGGCTTTCACTTTGATGTTGATAGTGTCAGTATGATCTACTTTAGTCTTATAAGGCCCCAATCGCGCATCGACAATGTGATAAAGGCCTTGTGCTAAGGATACTACATGAACGGATCGCTGATAGACTAATATGGTTGTGCTCATATTAACTAGTCTAACTAATAGTCTATTAGTGATAGATTTGTATGCTCAATTTCTACAAAGCCTCAAACTAATGAAGTCCAATAAAAATAAAATAAACATATTTTTTATATAAAAATACTAGTAAAATCATCAAATTGAATTTTTATAAAAAAATCAACCTACAGAGATGAAATTAAATCAAATTGTAAAAATTGCATGAAGTCGAATGAAAATTTTAGGAAAGAATCACATATGAAAACAAATATCAAACTGATATGATGAACATAAATTGGGTGAAATCATTGAGAAACAAATCTCACTTTTTTAAAGAAATTTTGATTACATACCAAAAAAATTGATATCAAAACTATAACATTGACCTTGATAAGTAGAAGCAAACAAAAAATTATTGAAGGCCGAAAATTGTTGAACGTAGATGACGATTGGTTGGAGGTGAGAATCGAATGAAAATCGACTAGTTGGAGACAGAGACAAAATCGCAAAAGGAAAAGAGAAAGGACGAATCATGAAAGACAAAAAAAATTACTTAGGTTTGAGAGAATGAAGAAGATAATATCAGAGAACGAGGAGAAGATAGTAGAGAGGAGAAAACAATTGTGGTATAGAATGGAGAAGACAATCATCAAAATGGGAGAAAACCACGCGATATATTTTTCATCTAAAATAAGGGTATTTTAGGAATATATAAAAAAAGGAATAAAAAAAAATTCTATATTTACAAATTGTTTAAAAAGTTACTATATCCTTGATATCTTATGTCAAAGAGATTACCTATTATAAAAACTCTTTAAAAGAAATATCACAAGCTTATGGGTTTTTAAAAGAAACGTATCAATTATATCATTTTATAATAATTATTATTTATTTAATAAAATAAATAAATTTAACCTTAACTATTTAATTATCTTCTCAAATTCTCACCTTCAATATCTTAAAGGGGTCCTTGCATATATGGCAAAATGATTATACAAAATTAGGCCCATAGCACACACTTTTTGTTTTTGCAAATATAGCAAAATGGAAGCCCAACCCACATTTTAAACCTAC